>SJYV01055790.1:0-12701 GCA_006410875.1 Neotragus pygmaeus
CACAAGTTGAATCTCAACCTTTTTTGTTTGAACAGAATGCCACATTTTAATCTCAATTACAAATCAAAACATAAAATTCTGAGAGAAATTATTGGAAAAAGGTTTAAGAGATTCACATATAGAAGAATAATTCTGAGGAAATAAAATCCGAGTGACAGGTGTTTGGCCTTGTTCAGGGTGATGATCTGCCGTGTCTGCGTACCATGAGGACAAAAAGCGGCTGGCCTTCCAGTTTTTGTGCCTCAGGGGTGTGTTTTATGTAGAGGCACTCCTGCCTGTAGGGAGAGTTTTTAATATGCCTATGAATTTTCCAGTAGTCGGACATTTTCTTCTATGGTACAGAGTGATCAGGTTAATATTCAGTAGGTTTGCAGAAATGGACAAGGGTGTAGATGATTTTTTTAAGCCTATTAATTTCTACTATAATATGAAAATTACCAAAATTTTTAATTAGTGTAAAAGGAAAATTCTTTCACTTAAATATTTTACATATTCCAATCCTTTGATTACTTACTGGAAATATCCCCAAACTAGTTTAAATTGCTGGAATTCTGTGGTGGGAAATGTTACGTGGTTTAAATAGTTCATTTNTGCGGTTGCTGCGGGCGCCGGGCCCGGTCGGGCCGCGGGGGTGGGCGCAGCGGCTGCTCCCCTGGCTCGGGCTGCCGCTGGGGCTACCAGGCGCTGTCCGTGGCGCTGCTGCTGGCTCAAGGCGGCCTGCTGGACGTGTACCTCATCGCCGTTACGGACCTGTACTGGTGCTCCTGGGTGGCCACCGACCTGGTGGTGGCGGCCGGCTGGGCCATCTTCTTCGCCAAGAACAGCCGGGGCCGTCGGGGCGGTGCACACGCCCACCACCCGCATCACCCGCACGCCGCGCCCCTGCACCTGCCGGCCGCCCCCGCCGGGGCTGCGGGCGCCAAGGCGCGCGGCGCGCGCGGGGGCGCTGGTGGCCCGGGGCCGGCGGGGCCGGTCGGGGCGGCCGGCGAGTTCGCCTTCGCCTACCTGGCCTGGCTCATCTACTCCATCGCCTTCACACCCAAGGTGGTGCTTATCCTGGGCACGTCCATCCTGGACCTCATCGAACTGCGCGCGCCCTTCGGCACCACGGGCTTCCGCCTCACCATGGCGCTTTCTGCGCCGCTGCTCTACTGCCTGGTGCGGGCCATCGGCGAAGCGGGCGCCACCCCCGGCTCCGCGGGGCCCCTGCTTCTGCAGCCGCAGCGGCACCGCGCCGCCGGCTGCTTCCTGGGCACGTGCCTGGACCTGCTGGACAGCTTCGCGCTGGTGGAGCTGATGCTGGACGGCCGCGCGCCGCTGCCCGCGCACCTGCGCTATCTGCTCCTCGCGGTCTACTTCCTCGCGCTCGCCTCGCCGGTGTTCTGGCTCTACGAGCTCCACGCCGCCACTTCGCCCCGGGCCCGGGCCTCGCGGCCCGGTGGCTGCAGCTGTCTCCTGCGCCTCCTGGGCAGCTGCCTGGTGGACGCGCCCTTGCTGGCGCTGCGCTGCCTGCTGGCCCTGAGCTACCAGCAGCCGCTCTCTGTCTTCATGCTCAAGAACCTCTTCTTCCTCGGCTGCCGCGGCCTGGAGGCCCTGGAGGGCTGCTGGGACCAGGGGCTGCCGTTGTCCCCTAGTCGGGCCAGGTCGGGCTACGGCGCTTCACCCTCCGCCCCGCCGGCGCCCGGAGCCCCCCAGCTGGGCCATTGCATCTCCGAGGATGAGGGGTGCACCCACGGCTATGTCAACACTCTGGCTGTGGCCTCCCAGAATTGAGGGGTCTGGGTCTTGCTTTGAGGTTGGGACACCCAGCTGCCTGTCCTCGGACCTTTCCTCACCTACTCGAGATCATCTGTTATTGGGGCTGAGGGCCAATGGGGCTGAGGGCCAACACGCCACTCTGAGCACTTTGGGTCAAGACTGCTTGGAGCGAGCCAGCTACTGAAAGAAGGAGGAAGGTCGCCAGGCTCTGTTCTCCACACCCATTCTGAGTTCCAGCCTCCAGGGGCATGGTGCCTCTGCTTCCTGCTTCTCCCATCTCTCCCTGATTCCTCTCCCTTGTCGGGGAGAGTGGAGGAGGGGGACCCAGGCAGGAGGCTGGATGGGACAGCTGCTTCTAGGCTGTGGCTAGTGGCCGGTGTCCCACACCTGGAAGTTGACCTGGAGTCCCCTGTTCCTGGGTTGTGTCTGTTGTGTTTCATCCAGATGATAGATGCAATCTGTGTGTGTGTGTGTGTGTGTCTGTGTGTGTGTGCGCGTCCACACGTGCGCATGTGTGTGCATGTTGTTTCCTTGTGTCCACCCTGTGCCACTTGAGATCAGCAGGAGATCTGGGGAGGCTTTGTCCTCCCCACCTGCACTCCTCATTCCTACCTGAATTTGTGGCCATGAATTAGTTCCCAGACAGAGCTGGGCACCTGGGGACTGCCCAGGGGCCCTCCTCTGAGGGAGAAGCTCACCCAGGGTCTCCTCAGTCCCACCCTACTCCTCTCAGCTGCAGGGTGGGGTCCACACTCTAAGGACCAAACTACACCCTTTCTTGGGTGAGTGAGCGTGTCTACCTCTGTGCTTTCCACTTCTGTTGCATCACACACTGATGCTGCTTGCAAAAAATAAGGACAAAGACTCAGATGTCACATTTACCATGGCCACTGGACCCGCTGGGGTTCGGTGCCAGTGTTATTACAGGGTCTATGGAGGATCAGCTGGCTGCCCTCCGTCTCTCCCTCTCTCTGCGCCCATAGCTCCCATCCTTCCTGAGGCTAGTTGCGGGCTGGATCAGGTCTTGGCTCAGAACGGCTTTGGTGGGGTCCCTGGATTGATATCAGTTGGGCCACCCATGGGCCCACGGGAGTAGGGAACCCATCTCCCACCCCCTGCCCTTCTTCTGGGAAGCCTGGCGTGGATCAGAAAGGGTGGCGGTGACCTTTGTCCTCTGCTCTGGTCAAGGGAGTCCCTAGGGAAATGGTAGACTGTCTGGAGGGGGTGGGCAAGCCCCACCCCACCCAGCCTCCCTCCCTAGTGACAGCTGATATCCAGGGGTTGCTCACATACAGTCTTGAGGCCGGGGTAACAGGGTAACAGGATGGGGTGGGGGCAGTTTGTAAGGATCTCCCCCCTCTGTGTGCTTGGGCAGCTTTGTGTGGTGTAATAAACCCCAGACAAAGTGCCCCAAGTCATGGGCGTTGGCTTGATTCTCACAGGCTGGCTTCAGAGACACGTCACTTTTGCTTCCTGGGCCTCTGTTCTGGGCTGGGAGCCAGAGAATGTTTTGGGGCCCTTCATTGTTTTGGAGGGTTGTTGACAGAAGACAGAGACACAGGAGGGGCAGATGTCCTGAGCCTCCCTGCTCTAGGGGCGGGGGCAGGGAGGAAAATGTTTGCACTCAGTGTTGGGGCTCCCAGCCCCTTGCCCACCAGGTCCAGGGTCAGCTGGTTGGATTTTGCAACAAATTCTTCCTTTTTTTGCCTTCTCTCCTCTCCCAGGACCCCTCTTCCTGTCCTTTGAACGCCATGTGGTCAAAGTTCTGGGGCCCAGACTCTTGGGGGAGCCCCTCTCTCCAGCTTTGCTTTTGCTCTGCCTCCTACCCCGCCCCCCCCCGATCTGAGCCATGGGGGGCCCAGGCTGGCCCCTGCCCCACCCCTTCTCCCTGCTGAGTGACACTGCGACGTGTGGGGGGCCCCCACTCGGGTGTGGGGTGGGGGGCTGCGGGGGGTTCCGATGAGCTGCCCCTCCCCATCCGTCGAGAGACTGCGGGTGCGGCTCGTCCCAGCTGCTGGCCCTCGTTCACCAGGGGACAGATGTCCTCTTCCTGACACTTGGTGCCATCACTTGTGCTCAGGGGGTCAACCCCTTCCTTCTGCTATATTTCTCTGGAGTCCTTTTACTTACTTCCCTTGCCCTACTCACAACAAGAGATGCCCCCGAAGTTGCGTTTTTCTTGTTTTCTAGGGGCAGCTGTGGTGCGGGGGGGCCAACTGGAGATGCTGTGGTGGGCCCAGCAGGCGGGATTTCCTGTCCCCGGGCCCGTGCCCTCCGTGCAGGTCACAGAGGAGAAGCTGGAGTGGGACCCGCGCTGCCGCCTCTCAAGCTGGGTGGGTCGGGCCTCTGACTCCTTCCCTGTTTGGAAAGGGCTTGGCCCAGACCCTCTGTACGGACAGCTACAGAGTCCACGGTTCTTCTGGAAGAGCGGAGAGCTGGCAGTCGGAGTCTGGAGGACGGAAGTGGCACCTCGCTGGCATTTCTCACGTTTTTTTTTTCTCCTTCTCTTTTTAAAAATAAAACCAGCTTCTGTTCTGAAAATAAAATAAAAAAAAAACAACTTGAGACTTGCGACAAGCTTCCTGTGTGGTTTAAGATCGTGCCTGTCCTGGTTTCCCTGCTAAACTCTTGAATGTCACTGTGACATCCGTCATCGCTTTGCGGGCCTCTGTTAGCATTCTGGGCCCGCCTTGCCTGCTTCCTTCCAGGTGGCTGGCAGGCTCTTGAGGAAGTGGCCTTGGGCTTCACGCCCCGGCTCCTGTCCTCGGCTCCTTCTTTCTGAGAAGAACTTGCCAGTGAGGGAAAAAGCTGAGAAGCCAACTTCTTAAGTCCTCTGCCCTCCTCGCACAGGCCAGAAGCAGAAGTCGTTTTCGGGAAGAGCAGGAGCCGTGCTTGTCTTTTTTTAGCACAGAGAGCGGGGTGGCCTGAGGGAACACCAGGTCTCTGCAGAAATAAGACCACGGTCGTAGTTCTGCACAGAGAGGGCCGGTGCTGTTCAAGCCGCGAAGCCCAGGCGGCTCCGCCTGTGCCCGCTCAGGCCTACCTGGCCTGCGGGGTCTTCCCCACTTACAGGACAGGAGCAGCTATACGCTTATATGTGGGAATGGCGTGACATGTGCCGAGACGGTCCTTCCCTCAAGACATGGACGACCGTAACAAGTACAATAGTCACAGAGCAGCAAAGACCATGTCTTCATGTCTCCCTAAATGCAGTGGACGGTAAGATGACCAATCTGACTACGTTTCTCGTGGCTGAGATGCTCAAGACGGGAGGTCGTCTTGGGGGGCTCTAGTCCTACAGCCAGAGGCCTGGGGTCGGGTGAGCTTAGGGCCTGGCCCCTCCGGCCCTCATAGCCCCTCCGGGGAGCTTCCCCTCTGCTCCTGAGCCCAGAAGGATGGAGCTGCCTGCAAGAGGCTGCACTGCAGTCAGCAAGGGAATCAGGTCTGAACCACGTCCAGTGGCCCTGGGCAGCCTTCGGACTTGCAATTCTCCTTTGTTGTCTGGGTCTGGCTAAAAAGCAGGGGCAGGAGCCGCATCCTGGGAGTCCTGCGGGCGAGCATCTTCTCTCTTCTGGCCGAGGCAAAGATAAGCAGCAAATGAGTAAAACCCATCACAGCAGGCGTTCAGAGGCCCAGCTCCAGGTGCCGAGTGGACATTTAAGTGACAAACAAAAGCCCCTCCAAAATCTGAGCACCTCTGAGGAACTTCCTGAACAAGAAAGAGAAGCTGGTTCAGAACCAGCGCGGCCTGCAACGTCCAGAGGACCTGTTGGCCATTTCTCACTTTCCTAGAGAAAAAGCTATGGACATCGGCACGGGTTGTATGGCCAAGGGTCCTCCCGCATCCTTGAGCCCCTTCTGTGTACTCTGCTTGGGGAGGGCCTCGAGGCTTGGGGGTCCCAGCCTAGAGGACACTTGTTATCAAAGGGCCTTTCTGGGTGAGGCACGATTTCACTAGCTGTGGTTCAGAATAGCATGGAAAGCGAGACCTGGCCTTATTCATACCTGATGCTCTTGGCATTTGGGTGATACTTAGACTGAGACCAGTGTGAGGCTGGGGGCTCTAGGGAAGGAGTGGGGACATGGGTGGAACAAGGGTGGGTTACCTGGGGATCTTCCTGACTCCGTTTATATCCGCCGTGTCCACATAGGCACACCCACCAATGGAAGATTAGTGATTGCCCAGCGATGGGACATTTGGGGTCATGGGGTGATGATTAGGGGGGCTGGGTTTCTTTGGGGAGGAAGGAAAATGTTCCAAAATGGATTATACTGAAAGTTGCTGAATTCTGAACTCCCCAAAGCCTTGACTTGTACAGGATCCGTGGTGAACTGTGTGAGCTGTGAATCATGTCTCAGTGAAGTTGTGGGGAAAGAAAGGGCAGCTGTCATGAGAAAGGGACCTGGTGGATGGTGACAGCTGGGTCATCTGGCCTCAGGGGCCAGCACAGCAGAAGTCCGAGGTCTCTGGGGAAGGTGGTCCAGGCGGAGAGTATCTCCCAAGACCAGGCCAGGGACCACAGGGCTGGGACACCCTGCTGCAGGCACCACCTGGCTCACCCACACTCTGCACATTGAGCACAAGATGACTGGGAGTGGGGGGATCGTCCCAGAGAGCTGCGTGGGATCTGCACCCAGTGACGCCCACCCAACATCATCAGAGGATGGCGCCAGGGAGGCTGGAGGCTGGGAGGTCTCGGCTCCTCTGGCCTAGTCCTCTTGGCTGCTAGAATGGAACGCCCGAAACTGCACAGACTATGAACAGCAGAAACAGAGCCGGGCGTGGAAGTCCAAGGTCAGGGTGCCGGCAGATTCCAGATTCACAGATGGCAGTCTCGCAGTGTCCTTGCATGGCAGCAGGGGACAGTGTTCTGTAGGATTTCCTACAAGGGCACTTATCCTATCCATGGGACCCCACTCCATGACCCCCTTTCTCCCAGAAGCCCTACCCAACACCATCACACACTGGGGACCAGGTATTAACCAAGGGGTGTGGGGGGGCACGGACGCTGGCCTGTAGCACTCCCATGCCTGGTCCTTTGTTGCGCGGGGCTGGTGCGGACCTTGCACTGTCCAGGACCCAGGCCTCAACAGCCTGCTGCTACCAGGCACAACCTCACCATGAGAAAGGCCTCTGCAGCCAGGAACCTCCCGATCTGTATAACACGTGACTCAAAGTGACAGCCAGGAACTGTCATCAGAGTTTAAAAATTTATTCATTCTGTTATCAGTAAGCTCGCTTTCACACACACACACATGTACACGCGGTATCTGATTTCTCCTTGAATTTCAGAACCCCCTCCTCCTTGCAGGTGCTTGAAGCTACAGTGGAGGACTCAGGTTCAGACAAAGAGAACCTAGAGTGACCCCAGTGCGCACAGGGCTGAGGGCTCCTTGTTCTTCTTGAGCCCGGATGCTATAGCCCAGTGCTCAGCCTGCAACCCTGGAAGAATCCTTGGCCAAAGCTTTCCCACTGACCGAGGCCACACGTGGGTTCAGGCCCTGCTGAGGCCATCAGGGTTCATTCACTTCTACCCAGTCTTTCTCCGAAAACGACCAGTGTGTCTGATCTATAGCCTCCTCTGCGGGGAACCGGGCAGCCTGATAAAGAAGCCCCGGCCTTTAGCATCAGGGCCTGATGCCCCAACCCCAGCCTGGCCCCCAGGCCTCCCCAAGCTGGGCCCACGGGCTCACCTACTGCAGCAGCATCAGTTAGTTACACACCGCCCCACTGCCCCAGGCTCGGGAGTCCACCTGCCCTCCACCCCCACTCCACCCCGGCACCCCTTCGGCCTCCGTCCTGCCCTGTGTGCTGCCCCGACCCTCCCACTAGAGGAGCAGTTCCTCGGCGGTCAGGGCTATACTGGACCCAAGATAAAGGCCGAAGGGAGGAACGGCAGACGGTCTGTCCTTTCGCTCCTGGGAATGGGCCACAGGGTCTTGGGGATGGAAGTTGACCACACGGGGACCCGAAGAAAAGCTAAGGGGACGCAGTCAAGCTGCCGCCGCCAAGTCGCTTCAGTCGTGTCTGACTCTGTGTGACCGCATAGACGGCAGCCCACCAGGCTCCCCTGTCCCTGGGATTCTGCAGGCAAGAACACTGGAGTGGGTTGCCATTTCCTTCTCCAACGCATGCATACTAAGTCGCTTCAGTAGTGTCTGACTCTGTGCGACTCCATAGACGGCAGCCCACCAGGCTCCTCTGTCCCTGGGGTTCTCCAAGCAAGAACACTGGAGTGGGTTGCCATTTCCTTCTCCCACAGTCAAGCTGGCTACCTTTAAAGGTGCGGCCTCTCGGACGCAAGCCCACATGTGCACACACGTGCTCACACGCACACACGTGCTNCGCATGCATACTAAGTCGCTTCAGTAGTGTCTGACTCTGTGCGACTCCATAGACGGCAGCCCACCAGGCTCCTCTGTCCCTGGGGTTCTCCAAGCAAGAACACTGGAGTGGGTTGCCATTTCCTTCTCCCACAGTCAAGCTGGCTACCTTTAAAGGTGCGGCCTCTCGGACGCAAGCCCACATGTGCACACACGTGCTCACACGCACACACGTGCTCACTCACCGCCCCAGCTGGGAGAGGTCCCCGCATGGCGGCCCCTCGGGCTCAAGGCCGGGGTTCTTGCTAAGTTCCTGGAAAAGGAGCAGCAGCTGGAGGCTGCGCAGGCTCTCCAGGCCCTGGGGGGACAGCGGCTGCCCCCCGTCCTCCTCCCCGACCCCCTCCCCGTTGTCGTCGTCGTCGTCGTCGGGGGGCTGCGGGGAGCTCCTGGAGATGTAGCCCTGGTCCGACTGCACAGAACGCCGTTGCTCCTCCTCGGGGGGCGTGAGCAGGTCCTGGAGGCTCGGGTTCTGCTGGGGGGGCGGGAGCCGCCCCACGGGGAGGAAGAGGACGCTGTTCCGCCGGGGACCCTGGCCCCCCAGCAGTGGGCAGGCCTCTTCTCCCTCCACCAGGGCCAGCCGGCCAGCGCCGCTCCCCACCTCCTGTGGGACCGGCTCCACTACCTGAGCCCGAGGGACCCTGTCCACCGGGACCACCATGGTCTGGAGCGCTGGGGCTGCTGGCTGTCCTGGGGGCCGGAGTTGGGGCTCCAGCCGCGCCAGGCCGCCCCCTCCTTCCCCGGCGAGGAGCAGCTCCACCAGCAGGTGGTCCCCGGAGGTGGGCTCCCGCACCAGCGGCTCCTGCCGGACGATCCCTCCTTCGGGCAGCGGCTCCTCCTCGAAGGCTTCCTCGTCCAAGGACGGGAGGTCCCGGCCGTCTGCCGAGCGGAGGTTCTCCAGTTCGAACCAGTCCGGGCGCTGGGCCTGCCAGCGGTGGAAGCGCTGCACCGCCTCGCGGAGCTGCCGGCCGCTCGGGCTCTGCAGGTAGTTCTGGGCCGCGAGCGCCCCCACGCGGTGCATGCGGCCTGGCTCGAACATCTCCAGGTCCTGGATGCGGAAGTAGACCTCCTCGAACCGGTCCATGAGCTCGTAGCGGGAGGTGATGTTGAACAGGTCGGGCACGTCCGCCTCGCAGCTGATGTCGCTGAAGTAGCAGACGATGTAGGTGCCGAAGCAGGCCGGCCTCTTGAAGTCCGGCAGGATCATGTTCATGGCCGCCGTGAACAGGTCCCCCGCCGGCTGCCCGCGGTCGCAGCGGAGCTGCACGGCAGCGGCGTCCTCCCAGCCAAGCATCGCCTGCCACTTGGCCCGGGTGCCTCGGGAGCACAGGACGACGATCTTGGAGTTGCTGTCTGCCACTTCCTGCTTCTGGCGCCCCACCCAGGTCATGACCCCTACCTCTGAGATGGCCTGCTCCTCCAGCAGGTCCAGGGCCACTTCGGTGCCACACACGGTGAGCAGGAATTGGGCGAACTTGAGGACCACGTCCACGTAGAGGGGGTGGTCGGCGGAGTAGACGATCCAGACCTTCCTGGGCTTCAGGGGCGGGGGGCTCAGGCTGGTGGTGGCGGGCAAGATCTCTGTGGGAAACAGGGAAACCAGGGTGTGGCTTCAGGCGTTTCAGTGCTGACCACACATCACAGGCCTGGCCTGACGGTGAGGGACAGGAAATAGGCTGAGTTTGGCTCCCGAGCCCAAGAAATGGAGCTGAGACCCCAGAAGATGCCCAAGGCGGCTGCCAGGCCGCACTGGCTGCTAGTCTGTGCCTTCAGGGAAAAGAGTGTCTCTCACTTTCCTACCTGGCCTGCAGCCTGCACGTTAGTTAGAATTATGTTTTCTTCAAGACACCAAGGCCTATCTCTGGCATGGACACAGTTGCTCTCTAGGGGCCCTGACCTTCCCTTCTTGTTCAGGGATTAGCTGTGAGCCCGGTCCCCCTGCTATGTGAGATCCCTCCGTTCAGGGCTGGAGGTGGGTCCTCGGCAGGTGACATCTCCCGAGGGACAGGAACTGACCCGGGAGTTCCTCCAGGCCAGTGTGAACAGCCTCCCCCTAAAGCCAGGCCGCCCAAACCAGGAGTGCCCACCTGTGTCTTTGGTGCCATCTTCATGTTTTCCTTGACGGAACCCTGAAAGGAAAGGCAAGGCCAGAAGGACTGCTCCAGAAGTGTCCGTGCAGGCGGCACAGGTTTTACAAGGCCGTCTCCTGACCCGGGAGGGGCTGAGGAGCACTTCCTAGCTGCTCTGGGCCTTGGCGGGGAGACCGCGTCTCCCACGACCACTGTGTGACCTGGGGGAGGTACCGATGTCTCTGCAGCTTGGTTTCTTCCTCTGTGAAATGGGTTAAGTGCCCAGCTCATCCAACATACCCACCACCTGGGTCACAAGGATTTGGCACCACTGACTGGGCTGGGGCCCCCAGAATGGTGCCTAGGGGGTTACAACCTGAGTGGCTGCCCACAAGCAGACTCCCCTTTCAGGGAAAGCCCATCCCCCAGACCTGTCCTTGCAGGAGGCACAAGCCTTCCGGGACGTCTCCACAAGTGAGGCCCCTGGCCCCTTTGCGGCCTCCTTGTATTCTGAAGGTGATGCGGGGAATCAACGTCCTTAAGTGACCTCCCCTTCTGGACACAGTGAGGGATCCCATGGTGTGGGGCTGACTTTCTGGAGGGCATTTGGCACCTGACTTCAACTTCCACCTTTGGGCTGCCCCCCAGAACCATGAGGTCCTTCCTTTGCTCCAAGGAGTGGGCGCTTTGGGAAAAGGTCAGATGTGCAGCCCAAGAACAGCCTCCCAACCCCCCGCCCCCAACCCCGATGCTGGACCCTCCCAGGGACCCTTTGTGGAAGGACGCTCTCAAGAGGCCTCACGCCTGGCTTGGTGGTTTTCCCCTGCATGAATCGTGGTCACAGAGGGAACGGCCACCCAGATCAGGGTCATGGAGGGGCAGAGAGAGGCCAACTCCCACCCCGGAGACCCATGTTCCCTCCTGCTTGGAACATGGGCAGAACGGGCCCGGGGTGGGGGACTGATGCTTCTTAACAGCCTGCAGGGCTGGGGGTGCAGGGTCCTGAGCATAGACTTAGGGCTGGCCCAGGAAGAAGGGTCTGGGAAGAGGGAGAGGCAGAGCGGAAATCCCAGGTGGGCTGTAGCCCCGCCCTTACCTGATAGCCTCCAGGTCATGCAGAGGATCAGCAGGATGACGGAGCCCACCAGCAGGATGGAGAGGCCTGTGATGAACGCAGACACCCACAGGGGCGTGTGGTCTGTGGCGAGAGGGTGGTGTGAGTGGTGTGCCAGCCCTGGGGCCCCGCCCACTGCCCACCCTGGGAGTCCTCTGTTGTGCCAGCCCTGGGGCCCTGCCCACTGTGCACCCCAGGCTGCTCCCCTGGGGTGTCTCTTCGTGCAGCCTGACCCCACACCAGGCTAGGCAGGGACCTCTCCGTGGCACTTGAGGTGTCTCAACCTGGAAAGAGTCAGTCTCACCTTCAATGGTGTCTGCAAGGAGAACAGGGACAGACTTTCAGTTGTCAGCAGTGATAGTGCACAGTACATAGTGCACACTTGGTACATAGTATATAGTACCCAGAACCATGTAGTATACTTAGTGCACAGTACATAGTGCACAGTAAAATATACTTAGTACTATATAGTACTGCTGCTGCTGCTGCTGCTAAGTCGCGTCAGTCGTGTCCGACTCTGTGCGACCCCAGAGATGGCAGCCCACCAGGCTCCCCCATCCCTGAGATTCTCCAGGCAAGAACACAGGAGTGGGTTGCCATTTCCTTCTCCAGTGCATGAAAGTGAAAAGTGAAAGGGAAGTCGCTCAATCGTGTCTGACTCCTAGCGACCCCATGGACTGCAGCCTACCAGGCTCCTCCATCCATGGGTTTTTCCAGGCAAGAGTACTGGAGTGGGGTGCCATCGCCTTCTCCGACTATATAGTACACAGTATCTATACTACGGTGCATAGTACCCAGTACTTAGTACATAGCAAACAGTACTATAGTGCATAGTGCCCAGCACATAGAGCTTAGCACTTAGTACACAGTACCAATACTATAGTGAACAGTGCACAGTACTATAGTGTGTAGTACCTAGTACACAGCACTAGTCAGATAGTACTATCACTCAGAGTTTGTGAGAACTAAAAGCAGACATGTTAGAGCACTTTGCTCACTCAGTACACGGTATTAACTCTAACTATGACAATAAAGAGTCCCCAATTTTCCAGTCACATAAATTGAAGATCAGAAAGGCTCAGTGCTTTTCCCGAGGTCACACAGTTAACTAAAATCAGTGAGGAGTCCAATCTGGAGTCTCTCTCTAAGGCTACATGACACAGGCCTGGACAACTGCCCCTTCCCCTAGGACCAGGTCATGGTGCAGTCTGGGCTGCTGACCTTCGCCCACCCTGCTTCCCTGGGGCCCCTGGCAGCCGCGCGTCCCACCTGGGGTGTGCAAGTCCTCTGGGCAGGCCACGGACACCGAGTGTCGGAGGCAGTCGTTGAGGCAGCTGCTAAAGAAGGGCTGGATCTGTGAGGCAGAGCGTGGGGGAGAG
>SJYV01055791.1:0-18848 GCA_006410875.1 Neotragus pygmaeus
CTCTGAAAAGAAGATATTGAGAAGCCTCATCTGCTCGTCTTTAACCTTCTCTAATCCTTGCTCTGTACAAGTTTCACCCTAGACTAAGGAGAAAGTGACGAGACCAGCTCTATGGTCTGGCCTGCACAGTGTTGCTCTCCGAACTCACCACTGTTCACAGCTTTCAGGAAGTTTAGATAAGGAAGGCTTTCCCTATAAATTTTTTTTCCTTTAGGAAGTGCATACTTGCCCTTCTCTCCTTTTGCCTGTCTTGTCAATTCCCTCTGCTAAGTCAATCCGATGTGTCTAGTGCTCCTTTTGTGTCAGGCAACATGCTTCTGCTACCCCTTCACTTTATACCTGATGCTTCAGAAAACCTGTTAGGTCAGTCAAAAGCAAAGGACACAAGTCTCCCCCAGATATCAGATCCAGGCAGCAGCTCAGAGGAAAGCCATAGGCCCTGATGAGCTGGGCTGCGGAAAATGTCCCTGGTGAAGCTGAAGACCCATGACTGCTAGGAGGGCTGAGGGGGAGGAAAAGGATTTGCATGAGCAAGAAAGTCCAAGGGGCTTCCCAGATGGCCCTACAGGAGAGGCAAAAGACCTGGGTTCGATCCCNAAAATGTCCCTGGTGAAGCTGAAGACCCATGACTGCTAGGAGGGCTGAGGGGGAGGAAAAGGATTTGCATGAGCAAGAAAGTCCAAGGGGCTTCCCAGATGGCCCTACAGGAGAGGCAAAAGACCTGGGTTCGATCCCTGGGTTGGGAAGATCCTCTGGAGAAGGGAATGGCAAACCACTCCAGTATTCTGGCCTGGACAATTCCATGGACAGAGGAGCCTGGCAGGCTACAGTCCATGAGGTCACAAAGAGTCGGACATGACTGAGCAACTGAGCAAAAGAAAGTCCAAAAGCCACAAAGGGAAGGGAAAAGTGTATGAAGGGACTGGAGAGATGAAGTTTGTTAAGGTAGCTCAACAGGGGACCTTGAGAAGCAGAACAATAAGGAGGATATGAGATGAGATGCTGAGGAAATTACTGTGTTGTAGCATGAGGAGTGAAAGTGAAAGTGACTCAGTCGTGTCCCACTCTTTGTGACCCCATTCAGTCTATGGAATTCTCCAGATTGGAATAGTGGAGTGGGTATCTTCTCTTCTCCAGGGAATCTTTCCAACCCAGGGATCGAACCCAGATCTCCCACATTGCAAGCAGATCCTTTACCAACTGAGTGATCAGGGAAGCCCAACATGAGAAAGGGAGGTGAAAAAATAAAAAAGAGAAAAGGCTGTTCAATTAGCATCTCCAAGAACTGAGTAAGATGATGTCAGCCAGACTCTCGATAATACTTCATCAGTGGAAAGTTGAGTTGAGTTAGACAATTAGCTTCTTGAGGGCAATAAAAAGAGACTTATGAGCTTTCTCTATCAGCACCTAGTATAGTCCCTGGTGCATGGAAATTGTCCAGTAACTGCAAATGTGTTTTATTTCACCTGCATGGGGTTAAAAAATAGTTTTTAAAATGGAGATTTCCAATGGACATAAAACTCATTGGACTGTGGTTCACAGTGGCGTGCCTGCTCAGGCTTACCACAGTCTGCACCACTCTCTATCTCCACAGAGTCCATTTTACTCCACCTCTGTGGCCAGTGTCTGTTTTGATGAATAAATGTCACTCCCATAACAGTAAAACATCATTAATAGCATCTCTACATGTAGGTCACCTGCCAATTCCCCACAGGCCTTTGAGACTGCTGCCTCTCTCAAACATTAGCCATCTCTCCATCTCATCCACAGGTGCTCATCTGAGTTTTTGTGCCCTATATATAACTTATGCTGCTGCTGCCCTATATATCTCAAAATATTTGGCTTGTTGACATCCTTATGTCACTTGTAGAACATGGCTTTTTTAATAGCCTCATTCCCCTGGAAAGCCCTAAGTAATTTCTGTGTCCAATCTTTAAGCTTAATCACTCCTCTAGTCCTCTTCATTGTTGGTTGTTAGTTTCCATGATCTCGTCCCAGAAAACCCCACTTTTGCTCACTTCTCTGGGGCTCTGTCCACCCCCATGGTTGCTGTTTATTACTGGATTTGAATTCTAAATGTTTGGGTACTCTTTGTTTACCCAAAATTTAGGCAAAATGAAACAAGAAGAGGAAGTTTCATTGCAGAAAAATATTCTATCGATTAAAAAAATTACTTTCTTTCCTAAAGAAACTTGAATAATCAGCAGATAAAGAAAATCAGAAGCATAAATTTTTGGACCAATTTTCTAAGGGTTCTGTGTAAGCCAAGAAAATATCTAAAGTACTAGGAGCTCCATCTTAACACTGAACTCCTGTGGTGGCCAGAATTTGGCTGCATTTCAAAATAATAAGCATTTGGTTCAGAAGGCTGTTTAAAGGAAATAAAAAGGCATAAAATCTCAGTCGTTCAATATGGTTTGTATTAGAATAAATTGATTACCCAAAACCTAACGTGATTAGAGTTCTGCCAAGAGGCTGGCAAGCAACCACTGTTGACATAGTCCAAATTCTAATCAGTTACTTGTAACAAGTGATTATTTAATAACCATTCACATTCATTGCTTCTTCAGCCAAAAAAAAAGGAGGAAAAAAGAGAAGAATCCTCAGAGGGAATAGAGTTCCAAGGTTTTTTTTTTTCTTCTCTTTGTGAGTGCAAGGAAATGTATCCATATGCAAAGAAAAATTCAGTGTTGTCAGTCAGACCCTACACAGTGAAATTCCAAGTCCCTCTCTCCATCCCTGAAACTTAAAGAGCAGTTGACTTACTCAGCGACCCTTAGGGTGTAAATATTGGATGAGATGTGGTGTCATGATGCTTCTCTTATAGAGAAAATTCTTTTTTTCTCTTGCAACCTGTATAAAAGCCTGAAACTGCAAAACAAAATTCAATTTTAAAAATGTTCCCTTCTTTCTTGGTACTTTATTGAATGATGAATCCATTTCATCAAGCTTCTGAAATTCCAAAAATGAACTTATCAGGTATACTGAATAATGATAAGCATGGCAAATTTAGAAAGAAAATTCAGAACATGTTTAAGACAGTGATGGTTTACTAATAGACAATTAACTTTAAAAAAAGGGCTTTTGTTAACCAGAATCTTGAACAGAAAAAAAAAAAGCACCATGTTATCACTATAAAGAATATTTATCCTCATTTCTTCCTTGATGAATTTTGGTAAAAACATTTGTAGTTAGCTTTTGATTTCCTAGTATTTTATTTACTTCACAAGANTTTAAAAAAAGGATTTTTGTTAACCAGAATCTTGAACAGAAAAAAAAAAAGCAGCATGTTATCACTATAAAGAATATTTATCCTCATTTCTTCCTTGATGAATTTTGGTAAAAACATTTGTAGTTAGCTTTTGATTTCCTAGTATTTTATTTACTTCACAAGACACCCATCAGTTGTTCAGGTTGCTATCCAGTTGTATTTTGTAACTGTCTAAAAATATGATAGAACTGTCAAAGGTATATGAAACTAGTTACATAAATCTTGAAAGTGAGTAGTATTTGCTCTCTGATGGTATATATTTTCAGCCAAAAAGTCAATGTAAAGAAAAGCTATAAATGCCATTTGCGGGAGAGATCAGACACAGCCATGCCTGTTTACCGGCACCAGCACGGATGACAGCATCCGTGATGTTGGTACAGAAGTCCCGGGGCTGCTTGCTCTTGAACCGAGTGAGGTCTTAATGCAGACTCTTCCCACCACCCTACGGTGCACACCTCTGCCCTGGAGAGCGCTGAGAGCAGAGTCAGCTACATCTCACCCTTTTCCCACGTTTTCCCAGAAGAGCTGAGCTGGGACAGGCATCTTTAGCGCGGGTCAGGAGAGACCCTGTGAGAAGGACCCTGAGAAGGATAGCTTTCTCTGGGTTATCTCTGGTATTCCCTGAGAAGAGCTCGTGTCTGAGAAAATTGCTTCTGCATCTTAGGTTGCTCGGGTGTTCCTAATCTTTTAGCATTTGCTTTTTCATGCAAATGGAAGAAGGCCTTACAGGATGCTAACTCAGCCCATGTGTGTGTGTGTGTGTGTATGTGTGTGTGCACGCATGCATGCATGTGTCTGTGTGTCTTGCTAACTCCATTTTCAGCCCATGTGTGTGTGTGTGTGTGTGTGTGTGACTTAATTATTCAGTCATGTCCTCATGTCCAACTGTTTGTGATAAATCTATTTTCAGCCTATACCTTCATGTGTGTGTGTGAGAGAGAGACTTAGTCACTCAGGCATGTCCTCATGTCTGACTCTTGGCGATAAATCCATTTTCAGCCCATACCTTAGCATGTGTGAGTGTGTGTGCGTGCATGCACTTAGTCACTCGGTCATGTCCGACTCCTTATGATACCTTCCTAGCTCTGTTAATTGGCAAACAAAGTCTCCATGGCCACTTGTCAAGGCTGCTGTCAGGACCTTCTGGGGCACACACACTCCTGCAGTGGCAGATTTCTCAGCCACGATAGGGAATTTGGAAGGGAAAGACCTCCTTTTTCTTACCTTTTAATTGAGGCTCACTTTCTTCAAAATCCTACTGAGAAACATTCTAACCCATGAAGTCCTCTCCTGGCTTCTAATTAATTCCCTTGACTCAATTAGTTCATCTTATTTAGAAATTATAGTCTTAAAATGTTGCAATGAAAAGAAAAAAAAAATATCCCTGTAGTCTCAAATGCCTTGTCTGTCTCTACAAAGGTACAAGATCTTAAGAGATCATCTAAAGTTTTGTACCTCAGTGTTCTCAACTGTAAATGGTTATTTGAGTATGTTATTCCTCATTTATTCAGCATTTATTCATGCTCAAACATGCTCAATCAATGGTTTTTATAAGCTTCTGGGGGCCTCTCTGATGGCTCAGCCAGAGAAGGCAATGGCACCCCACTCCAGTACTCTTGCCTGGAAAATCCCATGGACGGAGGAGCCTGGTAGGCTGCAGTCCATGAGGTCGCAAAGAGTTGGACATGACTGAGCAACTTCACTTTCACTTTTCACTTTCATGCATTGGAGAAGGATATGGCAATCCACTTCAGTGTTCTTGCCTGGAGAATCCCAGGGACAGGGGAGCCTGGTGAGCTGCCATCTATGGGGTCACACAGAGTCAGACACGACTGAAGTGACTTAGCAGCAGCAGCTGTTGGCTCAGCAGGTAAAGAATCTGCCTGTAGTGCAGGAGACACAGGTTCAATCCCTGGATCAGGAAGATCACATGGAGGAGGGCAGGGCAACCTACTCCAGTATTCTTGCCAGGAAAATCCCATGGACAGAGGAACCTGGTGTGCTACATACAGTCCATAGTATCAAACAAATCAGACAGTACTAAGCATGCATGCACGCATAAGCTCTTCTTTCCTTGAGAAGCTGATAGTTTAATGGGATTACCCCAAAGTGTCCCTATTTCTCTTTCTTGCCTTTACTCCCTCATTCCACAGATATGTTATGAGTTCATATTATATTGCAAGCATTATTCTAGGCACCAAAGTGGAGAGAAGAGAATGAAGGGAGAGAAGGAGAGATAAAATTCCCTAACCTCATGGAATTTATTGGGGAGACACAGACTCCTTTTTTGAAAAAGAAGATCTAAAATATTAAGCAGGTAATAGACACTGATAGCATAGACTGTATTAAAATCTAAAGGAACTGGAGGGAGAGAGGCGTGTGGATATCTGGCAAGATTCTCCCCAGCAGGGAGCATAGCAAATGCCAACACTGAAACAAGAGCACCTGGGCCTTTAACAGTCAGAGAGGCCAGACCAGAACAAGAGGGTGAGACCAGGAGATGAGGCCAGAGCACAGTGGGGTCTTGCTCATGAAGGCCATGGAGTGGACATTGACATTTACTGCAAGGTAGAAGGGAGCTCATTGGGGATTTTTAGCAAAACAATGACATAATTCTACTTTCTTTTAATGGAAAGGCAAGGACATCATCAGAGAACTTTATAAAGCAACTTAAAAAAATCAAGGTGAAAAACAATAGTATCAGGGACCCAAATGGAAATAGTCATGACAGAGGTGGGAAGAAGTTTGCTTTTGTTCAGTCACTCAGTCATGTCTGACTCTGCAACCCCACAGACTGCAGCATGCAAGGCTTCCCTGTCCTTCACTATCTCCCAGAGCTTGCTCGAACTCATGTCCATTGAGTCATTGATGCCATCCAACCACTGCATCCTCTGTTGCCCCCTTCTCTTCATGCCCTCAATTTCCTCCAGCATCAAGGTCTTTTCCAGTGAGTGGGCTCTTTGCATCAAGTGGCCAAAGTATTGGAGCTTCAGCTTCAGCATCAGTCCTTCCAATGAGTATTCAGAGTTGATTTCCTTTAGGATTAACTGGATTGATTTCCTTGTTCTCCAAGGAACTCTCAAGAGTCTTCTCCAGCACCACAGTTTGAAAGCATCAGTTCTTCGACGCTCAGCCTTCTTTATGATCCAACTCTCACATCTGTACATGACTACTGGAAAAACCATAACTTTGGCTATTCAGATCTTTGTANGTGCTCATCTGAGTTTCTGTGCCCTATATATAACTTCTGCTGCTGCTGCCCTATATATCTCAAAATATTTGGCTTGTTGACATCCTTATGTCACTTGTAGAACATGGCTTTTTTAATAGCCTCATTCCCCTGGAAAGCCCTAAGTAATTTCTGTGTCCAATCTTTAAGCTTAATCACTCCTCTAGTCCTCTTCATTGTTGGTTGTTAGTTTCCATGATCTCGTCCCAGAAAACCCCACTTTTGCTCACTTCTCTGGGGCTCTGTCCACCCCCATGGTTGCTGTTTATTACTGGATTTGAATTCTAAATGTTTGGGTACTCTTTGTTTACCCAAAATTTAGGCAAAATGAAACAAGAAGAGGAAGTTTCATTGCAGAAAAATATTCTATCGATTAAAAAAATTACTTTCTTTCCTAAAGAAACTTGAATAATCAGCAGATAAAGAAAATCAGAAGCATAAATTTTTGGACCAATTTTCTAAGGGTTCTGTGTAAGCCAAGAAAATATCTAAAGTACTAGGAGCTCCATCTTAACACTGAACTCCTGTGGTGGCCAGAATTTGGCTGCATTTCAAAATAATAAGCATTTGGTTCAGAAGGCTGTTTAAAGGAAATAAAAAGGCATAAAATCTCAGTCGTTCAATATGGTTTGTATTAGAATAAATTGATTACCCAAAACCTAACGTGATTAGAGTTCTGCCAAGAGGCTGGCAAGCAACCACTGTTGACATAGTCCAAATTCTAATCAGTTACTTGTAACAAGTGATTATTTAATAACCATTCACATTCATTGCTTCTTCAGCCAAAAAAAAAGGAGGAAAAAAGAGAAGAATCCTCAGAGGGAATAGAGTTCCAAGGTTTTTTTTTTTCTTCTCTTTGTGAGTGCAAGGAAATGTATCCATATGCAAAGAAAAATTCAGTGTTGTCAGTCAGACCCTACACAGTGAAATTCCAAGTCCCTCTCTCCATCCCTGAAACTTAAAGAGCAGTTGACTTACTCAGCGACCCTTAGGGTGTAAATATTGGATGAGATGTGGTGTCATGATGCTTCTCTTATAGAGAAAATTCTTTTTTTCTCTTGCAACCTGTATAAAAGCCTGAAACTGCAAAACAAAATTCAATTTTAAAAATGTTCCCTTCTTTCTTGGTACTTTATTGAATGATGAATCCATTTCATCAAGCTTCTGAAATTCCAAAAATGAACTTATCAGGTATACTGAATAATGATAAGCATGGCAAATTTAGAAAGAAAATTCAGAACATGTTTAAGACAGTGATGGTTTACTAATAGACAATTAACTTTAAAAAAAGGGCTTTTGTTAACCAGAATCTTGAACAGAAAAAAAAAAAGCACCATGTTATCACTATAAAGAATATTTATCCTCATTTCTTCCTTGATGAATTTTGGTAAAAACATTTGTAGTTAGCTTTTGATTTCCTAGTATTTTATTTACTTCACAAGACACCCATCAGTTGTTCAGGTTGCTATCCAGTTGTATTTTGTAACTGTCTAAAAATATGATAGAACTGTCAAAGGTATATGAAACTAGTTACATAAATCTTGAAAGTGAGTAGTATTTGCTCTCTGATGGTATATATTTTCAGCCAAAAAGTCAATGTAAAGAAAAGCTATAAATGCCATTTGCGGGAGAGATCAGACACAGCCATGCCTGTTTACCGGCACCAGCACGGATGACAGCATCCGTGATGTTGGTACAGAAGTCCCGGGGCTGCTTGCTCTTGAACCGAGTGAGGTCTTAATGCAGACTCTTCCCACCACCCTACGGTGCACACCTCTGCCCTGGAGAGCACTGAGAGCAGAGTCAGCTACATCTCACCCTTTTCCCACGTTTTCCCAGAAGAGCTGAGCTGGGACAGGCATCTTTAGCGTGGGTCAGGAGAGACCCTGTGAGAAGGACCCTGAGAAGGATAGCTTTCTCTGGGTTATCTCTGGTATTCCCTGAGAAGAGCTCGTGTCTGAGAAAATTGCTTCTGCATCTTAGGTTGCTCGGGTGTTCCTAATCTTTTAGCATTTGCTTTTTCATGCAAATGGAAGAAGGCCTTACAGGATGCTAACTCAGCCCATGTGTGTGTGTGTGTGTGTATGTGTGTGTGCACGCATGCATGCATGTGTCTGTGTGTCTTGCTAACTCCATTTTCAGCCCATGTGTGTGTGTGTGTGTGTGTGTGTGACTTAATTATTCAGTCATGTCCTCATGTCCAACTGTTTGTGATAAATCTATTTTCAGCCTATACCTTCATGTGTGTGTGTGAGAGAGAGACTTAGTCACTCAGGCATGTCCTCATGTCTGACTCTTGGCGATAAATCCATTTTCAGCCCATACCTTAGCATGTGTGAGTGTGTGTGCGTGCATGCACTTAGTCACTCGGTCATGTCCGACTCCTTATGATACCTTCCTAGCTCTGTTAATTGGCAAACAAAGTCTCCATGGCCACTTGTCAAGGCTGCTGTCAGGACCTTCTGGGGCACACACACTCCTGCAGTGGCAGATTTCTCAGCCACGATAGGGAATTTGGAAGGGAAAGACCTCCTTTTTCTTACCTTTTAATTGAGGCTCACTTTCTTCAAAATCCTACTGAGAAACATTCTAACCCATGAAGTCCTCTCCTGGCTTCTAATTAATTCCCTTGACTCAATTAGTTCATCTTATTTAGAAATTATAGTCTTAAAATGTTGCAATGAAAAGAAAAAAAAAATATCCCTGTAGTCTCAAATGCCTTGTCTGTCTCTACAAAGGTACAAGATCTTAAGAGATCATCTAAAGTTTTGTACCTCAGTGTTCTCAACTGTAAATGGTTATTTGAGTATGTTATTCCTCATTTATTCAGCATTTATTCATGCTCAAACATGCTCAATCAATGGTTTTTATAAGCTTCTGGGGGCCTCTCTGATGGCTCAGCCAGAGAAGGCAATGGCACCCCACTCCAGTACTCTTGCCTGGAAAATCCCATGGACGGAGGAGCCTGGTAGGCTGCAGTCCATGAGGTCGCAAAGAGTTGGACATGACTGAGCAACTTCACTTTCACTTTTCACTTTCATGCATTGGAGAAGGATATGGCAATCCAC
The DNA here is from genome assembly GCA_006410875.1 of Neotragus pygmaeus. Lineage (NCBI taxonomy): Eukaryota > Metazoa > Chordata > Mammalia > Artiodactyla > Bovidae > Neotragus > Neotragus pygmaeus. The sequence goes on from SJYV01055791.1 coordinate 9,569, forward strand.
TTCAGTGTTCTTGCCTGGAGAATCCCAGGGACAGGGGAGCCTGGTGAGCTGCCATCTATGGGGTCACACAGAGTCAGACACGACTGAAGTGACTTAGCAGCAGCAGCTGTTGGCTCAGCAGGTAAAGAATCTGCCTGTAGTGCAGGAGACACAGGTTCAATCCCTGGATCAGGAAGATCACATGGAGGAGGGCAGGGCAACCTACTCCAGTATTCTTGCCAGGAAAATCCCATGGACAGAGGAACCTGGTGTGCTACATACAGTCCATAGTATCAAACAAATCAGACAGTACTAAGCATGCATGCACGCATAAGCTCTTCTTTCCTTGAGAAGCTGATAGTTTAATGGGATTACCCCAAAGTGTCCCTATTTCTCTTTCTTGCCTTTACTCCCTCATTCCACAGATATGTTATGAGTTCATATTATATTGCAAGCATTATTCTAGGCACCAAAGTGGAGAGAAGAGAATGAAGGGAGAGAAGGAGAGATAAAATTCCCTAACCTCATGGAATTTATTGGGGAGACACAGACTCCTTTTTTGAAAAAGAAGATCTAAAATATTAAGCAGGTAATAGACACTGATAGCATAGACTGTATTAAAATCTAAAGGAANGAAGGCAATGGCACCCCACTCCAGTACTCTTGCCTGGAAAATCCCATGGACGGAGGAGCCTGGTAGGCTGCAGTCCATGAGGTCGCAAAGAGTTGGACATGACTGAGCAACTTCACTTTCACTTTTCACTTTCATGCATTGGAGAAGGATATGGCAATCCACTTCAGTGTTCTTGCCTGGAGAATCCCAGGGACAGGGGAGCCTGGTGAGCTGCCATCTATGGGGTCACACAGAGTCAGACACGACTGAAGTGACTTAGCAGCAGCAGCTGTTGGCTCAGCAGGTAAAGAATCTGCCTGTAGTGCAGGAGACACAGGTTCAATCCCTGGATCAGGAAGATCACATGGAGGAGGGCAGGGCAACCTACTCCAGTATTCTTGCCAGGAAAATCCCATGGACAGAGGAACCTGGTGTGCTACATACAGTCCATAGTATCAAACAAATCAGACAGTACTAAGCATGCATGCACGCATAAGCTCTTCTTTCCTTGAGAAGCTGATAGTTTAATGGGATTACCCCAAAGTGTCCCTATTTCTCTTTCTTGCCTTTACTCCCTCATTCCACAGATATGTTATGAGTTCATATTATATTGCAAGCATTATTCTAGGCACCAAAGTGGAGAGAAGAGAATGAAGGGAGAGAAGGAGAGATAAAATTCCCTAACCTCATGGAATTTATTGGGGAGACACAGATTACTTTTTTGAAAAAGAAGATCTAAAATATTAAGCAGGTAATAGACACTGATAGCATAGACTGTATTAAAATCTAAAGGAATTGGAGGGAGAGAGGCGTGTGGATATCTGGCAAGATTCTCCCCAGCAGGGAGCATAGCAAATGCCAACACTGAAACAAGAGCACCTGGGCCTTTAACAGTCAGAGAGGCCAGACCAGAACAAGAGGGTGAGACCAGGAGATGAGGCCAGAGCACAGTGGGGTCTTGCTCATGAAGGCCATGGAGTGGACATTGACATTTACTGCAAGGTAGAAGGGAGCTCATTGGGGATTTTTAGCAAAACAATGACATAATTCTACTTTCTTTTAATGGAAAGGCAAGGACATCATCAGAGAACTTTATAAAGCAACTTAAAAAAATCAAGGTGAAAAACAATAGTATCAGGGACCCAAATGGAAATAGTCATGACAGAGGTGGGAAGAAGTTTGCTTTTGTTCAGTCACTCAGTCATGTCTGACTCTGCAACCCCACAGACTGCAGCATGCAAGGCTTCCCTGTCCTTCACTATCTCCCAGAGCTTGCTCGAACTCATGTCCATTGAGTCATTGATGCCATCCAACCACTGCATCCTCTGTTGCCCCCTTCTCTTCATGCCCTCAATTTCCTCCAGCATCAAGGTCTTTTCCAGTGAGTGGGCTCTTTGCATCAAGTGGCCAAAGTATTGGAGCTTCAGCTTCAGCATCAGTCCTTCCAATGAGTATTCAGAGTTGATTTCCTTTAGGATTAACTGGATTGATTTCCTTGTTCTCCAAGGAACTCTCAAGAGTCTTCTCCAGCACCACAGTTTGAAAGCATCAGTTCTTCGACGCTCAGCCTTCTTTATGATCCAACTCTCACATCTGTACATGACTACTGGAAAAACCATAACTTTGGCTATTCAGATCTTTGTAAGCAAAGTAATGTCTCTGCTTTTTAATATGCTGTCTAGGTTGGTCATAGCTTTTCTTCCAAGGAGCAAGCGTGAAAGAAAATTTTAATTTCATGAGAAGAAATGGTTGGATGCTTTACATGTTCTGGGAACTCTTAGTACGCTGTGTATATTTCCATTGTATCATTTACCAAGCTGTTCTATGAACGGTGCGTTTTATCAGGACTGAGAGCTGCTGAAAACAGTGGTTTTGTCTTTCCCCTTTGTACCTAAGCAGAATTCTCTTAACTTTATTTATTAATTGCTTAATAAACATTTTCTGAAAATTGAATGAACCTGGACCAGAACATAGAGCTCAGAATTGACCGACACGAATACAGTCAACTGATCCTTGAAAAAGGAACAAAGGTAATGCAATATAGAAGAGAGTCTTTGCAGCAAATGGTGCTGGCTCTTCATACAGATAAAAATCAAAATCTGAACACCTTACACCCTTTGCAAAAATTAACTCAGAATGGATCACAGACCTAAAGATAAAATGGAACACTATAAAACTTCTAGAAGAAAGCATGGGAGAAAAGTCTATGTGCCTTTGGATTTGGTGATAACTTTTTAGGTACAACATTATAAACATGTCCCATGAAACAAAGAATTGTTAAATTAGACTTCACCGAAGTTAAAAACTTCTGCCCTGCAAAAGATACCATTCCATAATAACAACAAAAAAACACACAAGAGCACTGCTCTCAGCACAAATGTTCTCAAGGGAGAAACTTTGCTCTGACCTCAGAATAGCCAACTTCAAGCCAAAGTCCCTGTTCCTAAAGCCCATCTGCACTCATGCTGAGCAACGTTGAAAGGAGTATTTAAATCGATTCTGTTGCTCCCACTGGGGCTTCTCCTTCCCTGCCAAGAACAAGAAAGACCCAGGATCACTGCTTCTTGGGGGAGATGATTATCATAATGTCCTGCATTGCCCCCTCCTGTGATTTGGAAGGTGTCACAAGAGTGGAACTGACTTGGATACTCCCATTCCAACTCATCCCTCTTCCTGGGATGTGAGGAGACAAGGAGACACAGAACCATATCAGCTCTCATCTGCTGGAAATGGAGATTGGTGGACTTTTTTTATTACCTCCATATACGCAAGAGAACCTGTGTGGTCTGTCACACAGGGTCCAACCAGAATGCAGAAATGACACCCAACTATTTAAACAGAACGAATTTAATAAAGAATTGTTAATTAGATATTGCAGAACTGAAAAAGCAAACAAAAGAACACAAAGGATTTACAGAGATTGCAAGTGCAATAAGCAGTCATTATTCCTAAGCTGAAAGGAACAAAGGGAAGAGGTGAAAATTATTAAAATAAAAATACCTGAAGGAAAGGCCTTGCAGGTGCAGGGTCACTCAGGGAGGTTAATGAGGCTGGTAAGCGTTGGGAATGTTGTAAATTGAATCCATTTGGAAAATCTGTTCTTCCCAGATAGTACAGACTGATCTCAACCTAGAGTATGTAAGACATTTTCACAAGTGCCAAATTAATGAAGAATGGATACATTAGGTTTTACTATACCTGCAAAGTTATATAAGGCTTGAAACTTCTAACCCAATAATCAGAATTGTACTAAGGTGGTGAATGTGAAAGTCACTCAGTCATGTCCAACTCATTGCAACCCCCGGACTGTAGCCTACCAGGCTCATCTGTCCATGGAATTCTCTAGGCAAGAATACCGGAGTGGGTTACCATTTTCTTCTGCAGGGGATCTTCCTGACCCAGGGATCAAACCCAGGTCTCTTGCATTGCAGGCAGACTCTTTACCATCTGAGTCTAGAGTGAAAGTGAAGTCACTCAGTCGTGTCTGACTCTTTGCGACCCTGTGGACTGTAGCCCACCAGGCTCCTCTGTCCATGGGATTCTCCAGGCAAGAATACTGGAGTGGGTTGCCATTTCCTTCTCCAGAGGATCTTCCCAACCCAGGGATCGGACCCAGGTCTCCCACATTGCGGGCAGATGCTTTAACCTCTGAGCCACCAGAGGACTGCAAACCATCCCAAGTCAATACAGGAGAGCATCACTGGTCAGAAATGTGAGGGTGGGAGCTACAACTATTAGTTAAATCGGAGTAGAGTTGGAATCGGAATAACCTGACTTTAAACTTCTTTAAATAAGCAGAAGCTTTTTACTGTGCCTGAAAAGGAAGTGTGTATGTGTGGAAGGAAGACTTTAAACCCTGGATAGAGCCTTGGAGTGGCTTCCATGTGTTCACAGTTGTGAAATGGGTATTGGCAGGTACTAGCTGTGAAATGGGGGTCCAAGGTCTGCCCAGCCAAGAATTAGCAGTCCTCTCATGCACCTGAACTTTCAGTTCTTGAACTGTAACTGTGAAAGCCTCCAGTGCTCTCTGAGCGTGTTCTGACCCCCAGCCTGCATTCCTTTCCCGTGCTTGTCCCTCCCCATCTGCTCAGTGTCCTCCTTCACACCTTTTTTTCCTTCCTTCACTGTCATCTCTCCACATTTCCTGATCACCGCCAGTAAGTAGTACAGTCATTACCAGTTACTGTGAGCTGGTCACGGTATCTAAGTTAACCAACCTTAAATCCTGGGGCTCATTTTCTTCAATGACTGGAAACATAGTCTCTAACATAGATAACGCTAACATAGTCTTTAACAGAGTTAAAGTGGAAATGTAATGTGTGAAACCAGAAAACAAAAAAGAGTTTTTTATCTTTTTGAACTTAAAAAAGATGTAACAGTTAAGAACAGAGTTGAGAGGACACCTTGGTGGGTAACTCTCTAGCTAAGATGGGTGTGTGGTTAGTAACTCTTCTCTGATGGTGTGTCATGAAAAAGTTACATGAGGAAAAAGAGTTTTCTTTATATCTCTATCTCTGTTAAAAATAATTTTTGAGTTACGGCGAGTTTATAGACAATATTTCTCTTTTCAAAATTCCGTTATTTTTGATATTGACTTAACATATATTTTCAGGATTTCTCTGGTGGCGCAGTGCTGAACGCCCAGTGCAAGGAGCATAGATTCAATCCCTAGTCAGGGAACTGCCACATGGTGTGGCCACAAGAAAAAATAAATAAAAACAAATACAAAAAATAAAATATATTTTGCTTTTGCAATGACCACCATGGATTCTTCATCTGTATTTCTACTTGATCTTCAGCGCGTGTAACCCTCTTAACTAACCTCACTATTAAATTTCTCTCTAAACACTCTGCCAAGTGATTAATTCTCCTCAAAGCAATATAGTAGAGCTCTCACCGACTGTTACTTCAAGGGAATACCTGGGAATGATTTGGAAAGGTTGATATTCATACTCTGATTTCGTTCTGGTTTTCATCAATTGAATTAAAGTTGAGGATATAGGTTGTACATATGAAGAGAAGGAGTCTGGGAGGAGAAGTTCTTTAAATTCTGACAAATTCTATCTGAGGATTTTTTTTTTTTTTTTAAAGCCCTATTTGTGTAAAAGACACACACGGCCATGTTTGAGAGCTCCTAAGAGTGGAACCCTGGAGCACACAGAGGCGTTGGCTTCAGGGAAAGCCTGGTGAAGGAGATGGAAAGCTTCTGTGACTCTGTCACCAGAAACACTGAGGGTTCATTCTCTGTGTGTCTGTCCCCATGGTGATTCCATTCACACGCACACTCATACATCTCTCTCCGGCTGGCATCCTAATCATGGCTTCCTTAGTGGTTTTCCTAGTGAAATCACCTGTCTGTAAGGCCAGAACAGAGCGAAGGGGTATTCACTCCGCACAGAACTCAAGATCCAATTTTCTGGGTGTGGTTCACACTTGCTACTCCTTTGTGGGCTGCAAATGATCATTTCTAGAAAATATTATTCACTTTGGTCACATGCTTTATTTTTTTTAAAGCATCATTCTGAGGAGCTGGAATGCAGGTTTCAGGACAAAGTGTGGGACGTAGAGAAAACAATTTCTTATTCAGGATCTCAATGTCTTCATCTTCAAAGTGATAAAGGAGACCTAGATAATTAAACCACACTGTCATAATAGAAGTTATGGATGCCCCCAAAGGGCATTTGATTTTTGGACTTTTTGTACTGGATATTGAGGGAAATCCCAATAGTCAGCGTAATGAATGACTTTCAAGATGAGCACTAAGAGGCACTGGGGAGACCTCCCTGGTGATCCAGTGGTTGAGAATCCACCTTCCAATGCAAGGGGATGAGGGTTTAATCTCTGGTCAGGGAACTAAGATCCCCCATGCTATGGGACAACTACACCTGAGTGCTGATAGCAGAGAAGCCACCAGCGCCTCCACTACCGAGCCCACGTGCTCTGGAGCCCATGTGCCCCAACAAGAGAAGCCCATGCGCTTCTAGTCTCTAACACTCCTACTGCTGCTAAGTCACTTCAGTCGTGTCCGACTCTCTGCGACCCCAGAGACGGCAGCCCACCAGGCTCCCCCATCCCTGGGATTCTCCAGGCAAGAACACTGGAGTGGGTTGCCATTTCCTTCTCCAATGCATGAAAGTGAAAAGTGAAAGTGAAGTCGCTCAGTCGTGTCTGACTCTTCGCGACCCCATGGACTGCAGTCCACCAGGCTCCTCCGTCCATGGGAGTTTCCAGACAAGAGTACTGGAGTGGGGTGCCATCGCCTTCTCTGGACTCTAACACAGAAGAGACTAGAAAAGCCCACAAGCAAGAGCCCACACAATATAGGACCCAGCACAGCCAAAAATAAAAAGCATTAGGAAATGATGTACTTTCTTTATGTCCTCCCCAGTGTAATTTAGGTTTCAGACAGGTACCTGTGCCAATCCAGGCAGAAATGCTATTCATTTCTGGAGACCTGGAGAAAGTAGGACTGTTAGGCATATGAGCTTCAAAGGGCTCTCTTGCTCAGGTAGCAGACAAAAGACAAAGTATGAAGAGTTCAGGAACTGGCTAACAAAAAATCAGAAAACAGGCTTTGCAATTATATCAGGAAGCTTGTGGGCAGAGTAACAGTTTCCTCCTGAAAGTTACCTTAAACTATAATAGCTTATTTTCTGACATGACGAGAAATCCAAGATTGGTTCAGAGGCTTGACATAGTTGTCAATGACCCACCTTTGTGATCTGGCATCTGTGTTTTGGAAATGCTTTATTTCTGGTCTCAGAATCAGTGACTATAGAGTGGTCATCATAACCAATCTCTGGGAAAAGAGAATGGAATGACCATAATTGGCTTATGCTAATTTCATTCCTTTCCTAGGGATGGGACCATATTTTCTGAGCAAATGCTGCCCAGCTTCTGGACAAAAGCAGGTTCCATAGGCAAGAAAAAAAGTGGAAGTGGCAGTTGAGTAGACAATCAAACATCTCTACCACAGCAATGAAAATTTTCTGTCTGGGGATAATTTTATTTTCAACTTACTAAATTTGCTTTAAAAATATTAATAATTCTTCATTGACTACAACCTTCATTGACTACAACATTCCAAATGTGTTTGGAAGATCAGTGTGAGACTCTGCAAACCAATATATTCTCAATGAGTTTATAACAACTTCAAGGAGGAAAAAATTATAATTTTGTTATACATGTTGGAATAAGATTTAGGATGCTAATTTGGGTTTCTGGTTTTTATAACAGCAGATTGGTAAGTGGGATCTTCAGTAAATCTTCTCAATAAGAACTTGTTTTAACTTCTAGGAAGGATGGGTATACTTCCATTTATTTGCTCTGCCATTAAAATCTGTTATATCCAAGCCCATGAACATCTGGCATTTCAACTTGTCTCACAGGTTGAGTACCTAACCTCTGAAAGAACCTAAGTGAGCCAAGCTGTAGCTCACTTACCTGCTCCAAGTCGTGGCTGTTTCCAAAGAAAAATAAGACTCCACACTCACTACACCAGTTTACAAATCAGCAATAGCACTTCTTTCTTTCCCCACAGGTCTATGATTTGGAAGAAAATGACCACCAGCCTGCTGTGAATGCATAAGTTGTGTGCTGCCCATAAACAGCATAGAGGCAAAGCATTGTGGGCGGACACAGGGCACACTCATGACCCTCTGCTGGCCCACGTCCAAGAAGATGACCATTAAAACAGCAGGCAGGTGGCAGCCAGGACAATGGACAGCCCAAGAGCAAGCAAGAAGGCAAGGGCTCTCAGCCAGTACACGTGGTGAGAAAACACAGCTTCGATTTCAACACCCAGAGAATCAGCTCACATTTACAACTCAGAAATATCCCAATATTTCCCTAAAAAGCATGCTGTGGAAAGCTGCATTTTCCTACCTCCTTGCAAAAGCAGCATTGGAGGAAATTTTAAAGTGGGAAAAATTGAAATTCCCTATGATTACAGAGTGTAACTTTTACTATAAACCATTCCTGACTAAAGCGTTGCTGCTGCTGCTGCAGCTGCTAAGTCGCTTCAGTCGTGTCCAACACTGTGCGACCCCATAGATGGCAACCCACCAGGCTCCCCCATCCCTGGGATTCTCCAGGCAAGAATACTGGAGTGGGTTGTCATTTCCTTCATCAATGAATGAAAGTGAAAAGTCAAAGTGAAGTCGCTCAGTCATGTCCGACTCTTAGCAACCCCATGGACTGCAGCCCACCAGGCTCCTCCATCCATGGGATTTTCCAGGCAAGAGTACTGGAGTGGGGTGCCATTGCCTTCTCCTGACTAAAGCACTCACTTCAATTCAGTTCAGTCGCTCAGTCATGTCCGACTCTTTGCGACCCCATGAGTTGCAGCACACCAGGCCTCCCTGTTCATCACCATCACCCGGCGTTCACTCAGACTCACGTCCATCGAGTCCGTGATGCCGTCAAGCCATCTCATCCTCGGTCGTCCCCTTCTCCTCCTGCCCCCAATCCCTCCCAGCATCAGTCTTTTCCAGTGAGTCAACTCTTCCCATGAGGTGGCCAAAGTACTGGAGTTTCAGCTTTAGCATCATTTCTTCCAAAGAAATCCCAGGGTTGATCTCTTTCAGAATGGACTGGTTGGATCTCCTTGCAGTCCAAGGGACTCTCAAGAGTCTTCTCCAACACCACAGTTCAAAAGCATCAATTCTTCAGCACTCAGCCTTCTTCACA
>SJYV01055791.1:20529-65962 GCA_006410875.1 Neotragus pygmaeus
ACTCCTTTTCCTATTTGGAGCCAGTCTGTTGTTCCATGTCCAGTTCTAACTGTTGCTTCCTGACCTGCATACAGGTTTCTCAAGAGGCAGGTTAGGTGGTCTGGTATTCCCATCTCTTTCAGAATTTTCCACAGTTTATTGTGATCCACACAGTCAAAGGCTTTGGCATAGTCAATAAAGCAGAAATAGATGTTTTTCTGGAACTCTCTTGCTTTTTCCATGACCCAGCGGATGTAAGTAAAGTTAAATACAGCACATTTTCCTAAGGTGTGGAGTTGTCTTGAGCCCTAAAAAAAGAACTCCCCCACCACTGGGTTCAGAATAGGATCCTAAAAAGAACTCATTGGGATGCTGTTTGACTTTTTGGTCTCCTTTACTCTCTACTAGAAGGTATATGGTAATATATGAGGAGCTTTGGATTGGAGATCAGTCTAGAACCTCAGCTCTGTTTTGCTACAAACTTTGTAACATTTTTGGCTATTTTGGAGGCTGTCTTCTTGAGTGCCAAAATAGGGCCCACTCCAGTATTCTTGGGCTTCCCTGGTGGCTCAGACGGTAAAGAATCTGCCTGCAATGTAGGAGACCTCAATTCAGTCCTTGAGTTGGGAAGATCCCCTGGAGAAAGGAATGGCTACCCACTCTAGTATTCTTGCCTGGAGAATTTCATGGACAAAGGAGCTTGGCAGGCTACAGTCCATGGGGTCACAAAGAGTCAGACATGACTGAGCAACTAACACTTTTCACAAAATTATTAAATATCAAATGAGATAAAGCATTTGAAACTGCAAGGATTCCACTTGACAAGTATGGTTATTTGTATACATATAAACATTACCCTCTGATCACCTTCAAGTTGTCCTAGAGGAGAGGAATAACAAAGGACAGTCATCTTATTCATCTCCTACGGTCTTTGTTTTGAAGGAATGAGGGCTGGTGGGAATTTTGTGTGCTGGAATTCAATCTGCAAGTCAACAAAAATGTATTAAGTTTGGGGATATGTGTGTTTTCTAAAACATCAGTAGAACATTTACATACATAAATACATCCACATCACATAGGACGATCTTGCTGCAGCATCAGAATCAACACAAAAACAGTCCCTTTGGCTTTCATACCAGGAAAGACCGCTGCTAGAAATGTGGCAGACAAGAGTCCGCACACCTATTACTCTCCAGAAACCACAGATAATTCTGTCCAACACTACACAGGGTGGAAGAGTGGGATGTACTAGAAAAAGAATTAAGGCATAGAAAAATGAGTTTCTGTAACCCAAAGCTTAAAATACATTTTTTCCCCCCAGTAAAACAATGCTATGAGTGGAGGTGCTGATAGTTGAAACAAAAGTATTTATCATTTTTAATTTATTATGTGTGAGCTCAGTTGACTTTCCAAGCTTGAATTAGGCACAACTCGTAATGTTTCCGTAAAGAAATGTATTTTGAGTTCCAAATGGTCAATTTATATGAACTTCAGCGACACAACTCATTTGTAATTAAAATTGCAGCAACTGTTTTCTTTGAGTATTTTTAATGAGCCAAAGAAAAACCAAAACCAGTGGACAGTACATTTGCAAGATCAGTAATTCAACAATATGAACAAGTCTACAGTGATTAAACTCATTTGCAAAACAAGCATTAGTGGTTTTGAGAATGGTGAGAATTTTGTAGGACAGAACTTCATCTGAAATTAATGTGTAGTGTTGGATGAACAGATTTACCTAACAATTGTAAATTGAAAGTTTAAATCACCTGTGTAATTATCTGTATACAGAATTGTTTGATTGTTAAGTCATGTCCAAATCTTTTGCAACCTCATCAACTGTAGCCTGCCAGGTCCCTCTCTATGGGATTTCCCAGGCAAAAACACTGGAGTGGGTTGCCACTTTGTTCTCCAGGGGATATTCCCAACACAGGGATCGAACTTAGGTGTCCTGCATTGGTAGGCAGATCTTTACCACTGAGCCACCAGGAAGCTCAGGAAGCTACAGAATAACCAACAGTTTATTAAGTGTAAAATCATTTGTATAAGTAAATAATAAGCAATGAATTTAATTATCTTTACAGCATCAGGAAGTATTGTTGTTGTTGTTTAGTCACTAAGACGTGTCCAACTCTTTGCGACTCCATGGACTGCAGCACACCAGGTTTTATTCAGTTCAGTTCGATTCAGTTCAGTTCGGTCACTCAGTCATGTCAGACTCTTTGGAACCTGTTGAATTGCAGCACGCCAGGCTTCTCTGTGCATCACCAAACCCCAGAACTTGCTCAAACTCACGTCTATCAAGTCGGTGATGCCATCCTACCATCTCATCCTCTGTTACCGCCTTTTCCTCCTACCTTCAGTTTTTCCCAGCATCGGTGTCTTTTCTAAGGAGTCAGTTCTTCGCATCAGGTAGCTAAAGTATTGTAGCTTCAGCATCAGTCCCTCCAATGACTATTCAGGACTGATTTCCTTTAGGATTGACTGGTTTGATCTCTTGGCAGTCCAGGGGACTCTCAAGAGTCTTCTCCAACACCACAGTTCAAAAGCATCAATTTCTCAGCACTCAGCCTTCTTTATGGTCCAACTCTCACATCCATACATAATTACAGTAAAAACCATGGCTTTGACTAGATGGACCTTTGTTGGCCAAGTAATATCTCTGTTTTTTAATATGCTGTCTAGGTTTGTCATAGCTTTTCTTCCAAGGAGCAAACATCTTTTAATTTCATGGCTGTAGTCACTGTCTGCAGTGATTTTGAAGCCCAAGAAAGTAAAGTCTGTCACTGTTTCCATTGTTTCCCCATCTTTTTGCCATGAAGTTATGGGACCAGATGCTATGATCTTCATTTTTTGAATGTTGAGTTTTAAGCTAACTTTTTCACTCTCGTCTTTCTCCTTCATCAAGAGGCTCTTTAGTTCCTCTTCCTTTTCTGTCGTAAGGGTGGTGTTGTCTCCATATCCAAGGTTATTGGGTATTTCTCCCGGCAATCTTGATTCCAGCTTGTGCTTCATCCAGTCCGACATTCCCCATGATGTGCTGTGTGTATAGGTTAAATAAGCAGGATGACAATATACAGCCTTGATGTACTCCTTTCCCAATTTGTAATCAGTCCGTTGTTCCATGTCCAGTTGTAACTGTTGTTTCTTGACCTGAACACAGATTTCTTAGGAAGCAGGTAAGGTGGTCTGGTATTCCCCATCTCTTTAGGAATTTTTCAGTTTGTTGTGATCCACACAGTCAAAGGCTTTGGCGTACTCAATGAAGCAGATGTTTTCTGGAATTCTCAGGCTTTATTACTATTCCCAATTTTACCAGAGGAAACTTGGGCACAGTGAAGGTCAAACTTGGCCCAAAGTCACAGGAGGAGCCCAGACATTCTGACACTTGACTTTTAATGTCTACATTATATTAAACGTGCATTTTAAATAGTGCTTATGCATTGAATTGGGGCTTCCCAGCTGGCGTTAGAGGTAAAGGTATCTCTGCTGCCTGCCAATGCGGGAGATATAAGAGATGTGGATTCCCTCCCTGGGACAGGAAGATCCCCTGGAGGAGGGCAGCGCAGCTCACTCCAGTATTCTTGCCTGGAGAGTCCCCATGGCTACAGTCCATTGTGTCTCAAAGAGTCCGACATGACTGAAGTGAGTTAGCACGCACACATGCATGCATTGTGTTAGTTGTTATAAGTTTTACAAGTTGAAGTTTATAGCTAGTCTCATTTTAAGGTTTTGAAAATTCAACAGAAGGTAACACAAGCCAGATGCTATCATCCTAGACTGAAGGACAGACATCTGCACTGCACAAAATGGAAAAGCTACTTGTATCACAGGAATATCTGTGCTATCAGAATTATTCTGGAACAGCCTGCTCCCAGAGAGGCACAGTATAAACAAGAGAGTGGCCTCCCAGCTCACGAAACCAAGTTTGAAATACTTCAACTCTCTGAGCCCCTGTCATTTTTTATCCAAGAAGGATAATCCCCATTTTGCAAGCTTGTTGTGAGATCCAGTTATTATTCTTAACAAGCTCTCTCCAGACATCAGAAGCTCTGTGTCTCTTACTTAATCTTAGCCTATGAAGTGGAGATCCTAATGCCTACCTCACGAAGGTATGAGGTCTGAGCAAACATGTGAAAACACTTTGTGAAATGAATACAACTTTCCACCCAGTGTTTTAAGTAGCTGAGCCATAGCTCAGGTGAATAGTGCCCTTAGATACACAGCTCTACCCAGAGGTAGGATGCTAGTTTCAGGTCCTCAGGCTTTTCTCATTAGAATGACCTGGTTCTTCTGAAGCTCCCCAGGTTCTATCTCCTCAATGTTCCCTCTGGCCATTTCTCTAAAGGGAAGGCAGCTGATGTGAATAGAAGTAGGAGAAAAAACATAGCTCAACTATCCTCAGTCAATTAATTTGCAGCTACCGATTCCAATGTCCCGCTGAAGAAACACTTATATCCACTTTGTCAGCCACAAAAGGGAAATAAAATACATGCCGATGATTAGTTCAACTCCTGATTGTGGTATAATAAACCTCTGACTTAAAAAAGCTCTTCCCTGGTGGCTCAGTGGTGAAGAGTCTGCCTGCCAATGCAAGAGACACAGGTTTGATTCCTGATCCGGAAGATTCCACATGCTGCAGAGCAACTAAGCCCGTGTACTGTAACTACTGAGTCTGTGCTTAGAGCCCAGCAACCACAACTACTGAGCCCCCATGCCCTAGAGCCCACGCTCCACAGCAGAAGTCACAGCAGCGAGAAGCCTGCACGCANCCGGAAGATTCCACATGCTGCAGAGCAACTAAGCCCGTGTACTGTAACTACTGAGTCTGTGCTTAGAGCCCAGCAACCACAACTACTGAGCCCCCATGCCCTAGAGCCCACGCTCCACAGCAGAAGTCACAGCAGCGAGAAAGAGTGGCCCCTCTCGCCACAACTAGAGAAAAGCCCTCACAGCAACAGAGACCCAGCGTAGCCACATAAATACAGAAGTCCTTGTTTTAAAGAAAAAAAAAAATTGGTCTTAGTTTATTCCCACTTATTTTCATGACATCTTGCCCTAGCCTGAATGGCTTTGGGAAAGCTAACTTGGAAATTCTAAGATCAATGTTCTGAGCCATCCTAAGAGTAGTAGAACTCTTTTCAACCAAAAACAGTTAGCAAGGGAAACGGATCACCCCTTCTAGAGTTAGGAGCCCCTGGGAAGAAGCATACTGACTACTTTCCAGGTTCAAACAAATCTAAATTTGATAGTTCCAACAAAAGGAATAGATTGGAATCAAATGACAAAAATCACAAATCCTGGAGAATATTAGTATGTATACAGAGGTGAGGGGTTACTCTTAGAAAACTTGGGCTACAATTCCAATGTTGGTTTTTATTCCTTTTTATTGAAGATGCAGTCCCTTTGGACTCCTGCTGCTTCTAAGTCGCTTCAGTCGTGTCCGACTCTGTGTGACCCCATAGACAGAGACCCCATGGACTCCTGATAACTCTTAATAATACAAAGAGCCATCTCAGTTCCCACAGAACATTCAAGATGAAAATAATCATCTCAATCGAGCCTGTCATTGTACAAATGAGAATCAAATACCTAGATCTCTGGACCTGGTCTATTTTCCCCTATGATTTGTCAACCGGATCTTATTTGTGACTCAACTGGCTTATCAGGTACTTCAGGGTTAGGACTAGTATATAAAGTTTTCATGCTCTATGCAATGAGATGGGAATGGCAACTCACACCAGTATTCTTGCCTGCAAATCCCATGGACAGAGGAGTCTGGCAGGCTATAGTCCACAGGGTCGCACAGAGTCAGATACAACAACTAAACCACCACCTATATGCAACTCAGCTCATAGTATAACAAGTATTGTTAGCTTAAGGGAAAAAATATTTAATGTCTTGACTGTCCATTTATAAGACTGTGAACAACTCTCTACAATTATATAAATGGAAGACGTGCTGAGTATTTCCAGTACTAAGGAGCAGCAGCTATAGTCCACCTGGGAAAAGATCAAGATGCTTTCACACAATGGAATATTATTCAGCTATAAAAAGGAACAAAATTGGGTCATTTGTAGAAACATGGACGGACAGAAATAGTGTCATACAAAATTAAGTCAGAAAAATAAATACCGTATATTAATATATGTGGAATCGAGAAAAATGGTATAGATGATCTTATTTGCAAAGTCAAAATAGAAACACAGAGAATATACAGATACCAAGGAGAAAGGTGGGAGGGGTGGGAGGAACTGGGAGACTGGGATTGACATATATACATTGTTGATACTGTGAATAAAATAGATAACTAATGAAAACACACTGTATAGCTCAGGAAACTCAGTGTTCTGTGGTGATCCAAATGGAAAGGAAATTCAAAAAGGAGGGATTATGTGTATATACATAGCTGATTCATTTTACTGTACAGAGAATACTACATTGTAAAGCAAATATAGTCCAGTAAAAAATTAATAGAAAAGAAAAAAAAAAAGGATGCTTTCAAGGACCCAGGGAACCACCCAGCCAGACCTACTGAATGGAATCTTCCAATAACTGCAGGCAGCCAATAAAGTTGATGGCCTGGTATTAGTAAGATCTCCTCTGGGCCATGCCCTTGAGCACATGGCAGCCTTGGGATGACTTATGATAATGATATTGCACCAGACCACAACCCCGGGCAACTGAAGAAACAGGAGGAAAGACAGGATATCACTTTCAGTAGATGAATACTAAGCAGCTTCATATTATCGAAGCATTATCCAATACAGGCCAGCTAGCTAAGGACAATTTTAAAATATAAATGTTAGTATTTGTCAAAGTTTATACATAAATCTGAACTGAAAGTCAACAGCAAATTATCTTTTACAAGTTCTTGTCCTGGAAAACTTCTTTACCCTGATTCGAGGACACAAGGACTTGTTCCAGAGTTTTTGGAATTGATATGGCTCAGAATGCCTGCATATTTACAAAACTTTGTCATCCATAAATAAGCTGGAAAATACCACATACTTGTAACCTTGTTGATGAGATTTAATGAGTACACACAATGTGCTAGGCACTGGCTGGATGTACTATATGCCTACATAATCTTCATGACCCACATTCCAAACCATGTCTTTTTAATATAACTGAATGTGTTTTCTAAATGTAGTAGTACCATTTGTTAAAACATTTTTACTTTTATAAGAGGCTATTGAAGTTAGCAAGAAATGGTACCAAAGTTCATAACATATTTATATTTAGAAATCATTTGTACGTAAAACAAAGGTGAACTGAATTTTTTGTTGGAAAAAATGCCATATTTTATAGATCACCATTTATGAGAATCCTACCAAAACACTACAAACTGGCCTTGAAGAGAAACAGCACAATGACAGAAAACTCAAAACACTATACTTTTGAGGAGCCTGCAATCAGGCTAATTGAAAATCAACACACAACGTCCACCACACCACACACAAATATGAACAGGTTATATAAGTAAGCCAAGATTTAGAAAACACACTGGAAGAGGGGAACACACACACACATGTATCTGTGTGCATGGTTTCCTGAAAAACATGTAACAGGGTTTCCTTCATTTTACTCAAGTCAAAGGAATTCTTGAGCTAAAATTATTCCATGTCTAACATTATACAAAAGAAAAATCATAAAGCAAAAGTTTACATTTTCCTGGGAGCTGTCCACTGCAAGTAAGAAAATGTTACTTGCATTTTTTAGTGTAAAATCCACATAAAAACAGGAGTTGTAATATAGTGCTTGCCGTTTAAGTGTAACATTGCCAAAATGCTTTATACAGGACTATTTTACATTACAGAAGAGGAATATCAATGCAGAGGTAATTGGTGCTTCCAAACTTTTCTAATTCTTCTACAGAGGAGATCTAAATAGTCAATATATTTCTATGTAAAAGGAGTTGTTTTCTTCCCTCTGGTACAGTGCTTGCTGATGAATAAAGACAAGCGCAGTCACACTGCTTTCTGCTCAACAACTGCCACCTTCCAGGAGTCCCGACACACACGAGCTCTTCTACTGGACCCTGCAGTTCTCGCTGCCCTTGGGCTCCAGGCTGGCTTCTGGGCTGGGGGCATGGTGGCCTCGCTTGGCTCGCAGGCCCTCCCTGGGGCTGCCCGCTGGACTTCTCTCTGGAAGATTACTGACGGAGAGAGCTCTGGCAGCGGGATCTCGGAAGGTAGTGCCTGAATCCACTGGGCTCTGCTGAGAAACCTTGACCTGCAACACAAGTATGAGAGTTAGAGGTCTAAAATCGCATTCGCATTTCTACAACATGAAAAATGAAGTACTTATTTAGGTCATCACATTTGAAGTTCAACTCTTCTAGGAGTTGTACACGGTTTGACTATTTCTTCTCCCCTGAAAGCAGGCCCCCAGCTAAACAGAGAAGCTAGAGAAAAGGGTCAGATACCACCTCTGATGAGCCACCTTGCAAAGCTTTCCTTGACATCTCTAATGACCAGACACTCGTTCTGAAGGCCACTGTGACCTTCTCAGATCAGAAGGTAAGCTCTCTGAGGGCAAAGACTAATGTCCTCTTTACCTTTGCATCCACAGTGCCCAGAACATGCTTGACTAATGGCAAACGTTCAGTATTTGTGTAAGAACCCAAACCAGTTTCCATTTATCTTACTTCATCCTCTATCATTCAAATAAATGTATTCCAGTGAGTCATAACAGTTGCATAAGGTGGAAGCTTTATTTACAACATTTAAAAGACCTAGAGCCTCTTCCTCACATAATAACATTTTAATCATTCTCCTTCCAATTAAAGTCCAGAAAAAAAAGTAAGTTCCCTTTCCAATGTCCTGCCTTTTAAGAGAAAGGGGGAATCTCAAAAAATGTGAGACTTTAAGTAGATGAGAGGGTATTGCATTACCAGGTAACGCAACACTGGTAGTGTTGAGATTTTTTGAGGTTTCTATAGTAGTGAGAAAAACTACGGGGTCAGGAGAGAGAAAGAGCAAGACAGATGAAATACAAAAAAACGTCACAACCCAAGTGAAAGGGCAAGAGTAGACGGTTCAGGTAGGAAGAAAAAGAGGAAGGACCCTTAACCAGGGTGATACGTGTTCAGTACCAACTCTGAGAAGCACCTGTGTGACAGACCACTCCCTGCCCAACTGCCTGCCAGGGACTGCCTTCTGAAGCAGAAGAAGAAAGAATGGAAATTATTTCCCTGTGTATATTCTTTCCATAGGAAGTGTGTGGTTTTAAAAGGCAACTAAATACTTTTCATTACAGAAAACAGTAAATCTGGCCAACAGATCAGACCCCTGGAAAGGCTGCCTCTACCTCAGATGATGTGCAGGACACTTAAAAGGAGTGGCCTTGAAGGATCAGGACTTAATGGAAAATTACTGTCCATGGAAATTTGAAGGAAAAAAACAAGAGTTTTACTGGCACTCTTTTCTTTCCTTTTTTTTTTTTTTTTAAAGTAGAAAGTAATACAGAAGACAGACATTTCCCTTGAACCCATGAGCTGCAGGAGAATCAAACCTTTAGTTGCACCATTAAAAAACAGAGGAGGGGGGGAGAGAGACCACACTGGGGAAAGAGAATTTGAGCTAGTAAAACTCCTTCTGAAACCCAACAGAATAGCCAAAGTTCACCCTTTGGCCTCCCCTTCCAGACTCAATTTCTTGATTCTGAATTGCGGAAACTGTAGTTGGTAATCAGAGTTTTAACTTTGGATTTGATTCTCATGTTGGTTAGTTAGCCTCAAACTTATCCATAACTAGATGAGGTCAGACTTCCCAGATATTTAACCTATTAAGTGCACCATACCCTAACTGTCTTACAAACCGTGTCTGCAGCCACAGTGGGGAGACGGCGGGTATGCAAATAGCTCATTGGAAAAGAAACTCATAAGTAGGAAGAATGGTTAAGACCCCACTAAATTGCTGACAGGCCTTGTGGTGATGACCTCACAATCATCTCGTACAGTTAGAGGACGATTCTCTGGAGCTAACTCCCAGAGACAAAGCAGAGACTGATCCTCACCTATTCTGCATCTTACCCATGTTCCCCTTCGAACTTGTCAGCTGTCACTAACAGTTCTGTTAAATAATCTAGGAAATCTCTCAACACTCAGCCAGTGACTTCAGGCGAAGATTCATAATCTGAAGTTTCTAAGCAACCGCTTTAGGAAAGGATAACTTGCTGTCTCTTTTTTCAAACTAAATGATGAAATATGCTCAGCAGATGAGGCAAGCATTTTATAAAGTGACTCAGAAAATGTTGAGTTGCATTAAAAATCAATAGGCTTGGTTTTGAAGGCTTGCATCTAATCATGAGTCCCCTATAACCTCCTTTCAAGAGGAACCACCCGCCATTCATGTGCACAAGTGCACAAAATTGCTTAGCAATTCATAACCACTGGCGCCTGCTGCAGCCTATAGCTCCTGTACACGCAAGTCTGCAGGAAACCATGGTTACTGCTCTGTCCCCAGCAGATGTGACAGCAGTGTGGAAAGCAGGCCCCCTAGCGTGCAAAGCTCTCTTAGAAAATAAGTTCCAACTCCATGTGAAAACTGCTTTACCATCAGTTCCTCATAAAAGAAGGAAAAGTGACACCTATGGTAATCTTATGAGGTGATTTCCTACACACCTTTAAATATCTACCATTGCAATCACTTCAGGACATTAACAGCTCCATTAATTCAGAAGATATCTGTATTAGATACGAGGACACAAGTAAATTGTTAACATAATCAGCAGCATCACAGAAGGGATACTGGAAAGAGCCAAAGACTTCACTTCAGGAATTAGGTTGCAGTTAATAGCTTTGGTCAAGTCTGGAAGCTTCGCTATTTAAAGGCACTAGTTACTTTATGGAAAAGAAACTCTCCTTATGGTCCCTGGAGAGTTAGGACCTACTCCAGTATACTTCAGTGTTCTATGGTTCAGTTCAGTTCAGTCGCTCAGTCGTGTCCAACTCTTTGCGACCCCATGAATCGCAGCACGCCAGGCCTCCCTGTCCATCACCAACTCCGAGTTCACTCAGACTCACATCCATCGAGTCAGTGACACCATCCAGCCATCTCATCCTCTGTTGCCCCCTTCTCCTCCAGCCCCCAACCCCTCCCAGCATCAGAGTCTTTTCCAATGAGTCAACTCTTCGTATGAGGTGGCCAAAGTACTGGAGTTTCAGCTTTAGCATCAGNATGAACCCTCCACCCATGGTAGGGGCTATTGACTTGTTCAGAAGCTGCACCCATGCTAAACCAAGCAGTCTGTCTGAAGCAGCTCTTGTCCCCGAACCAGGGAAACTGAAATGCCAGTGAACTTTGGGATCAGCTTCTAAAGTAAAGCACCATTATGGAGTCATCATTTTGTTTTACGCTTTACACGACTCATGGGCCTGGCGAGTCAATTGTAAGGTTTTATCCACCATGGGACAGGCCCGTTTTGCTCTAAGAGGCATGTGGGCCGAGGGGTGAGAACTTTAAAAGAATATCGTGGCTTCTCTTTAGTTGTGCATCACGTAATGGCTTCAAGGAGTTAGACATTTTGGAAAAACTTTTTACTGACTATATAAAAATATGCATGTTTCCTAAGGGTCCAACTCAGTGAATTTCCACAAATATCATGGAACCAGCATCCAGAAGTAACAAAATTGAGCTCTCAGAATTAGTTTCTTTAGGATGATTTGTCTTCAGTTTGACAATAATTATATATGAAAAGTGGGCTATTTAATATGAAAACTTGAATCTTATAGCCTTTCATGGAAAATATTGCCAAAATATTTTTCCAGATCCTTCTACTCAAATAGTAGGCTTTTCTTGAAGCCTTTCTAGTGATCACATGTTACCTCTAGTGCATTTCATCAACAGAATCTGGAGGGGGTTACTGTAATTATAGAACAGCTAAAATAACATGTCATGTAAGGTAGCCTGTATTTGTTTTCTGAAACATTTACTATTCCTCTTTGCCATTATGGTTTCTAGACTTGGTCAGCGGGTGGAATAATCTCAAGAATCAAATCATACTCCTTCCCAAAGCGTGACCACAGAAAGGTGCTAAAGAGTCCCCTGTTTGCTGTCCCTGACTAAGTGGTAGGACAGACCCGCACTCAGCACCCACGCTCTGCCCTGTGGCTGCCCCTCCGTGTGCACTGCTGGCGACCCTCCTGCTGCTCTGGTCTCACGTCCCTGCCATGTGTAGCCCTCATGGGCAGCCCATGCCCAGTACTCATTGTGCTTTCCATGTGGGTCCGAGTCCCTTTGCTGCAAAGTCCATCACCGTGAGCATGCTCTCTCTGCTACAGTGTGCACTTGGAAGTCGTCTCCGTCAGTGTAATAAGTGGGAGGGAATTCTCCTATGGGAAAGTCTTTTCAAAGGAACCAGAATCGCATGCCGCAGTGTTATGGTAATTGACTAGATAAATTACACGTTGGTGGAAGGAATAGCCAAAGTAGAGTGGACCCTGCCCAGTGACTACACAAGGTCATTGATTTTATAAATATCAAGTGCCATAGTAACTTCATTGTGGCTGTAGAGTTCCAACACAGAACCTGAAGTATAACATATATAAAGACAAGGTGGAATTTGAGGATTAGAACATCATTTTTACTTATGAGACAGTAAAGCTGACATCATATGGGCTTTCCTGATAGCTCAGTGGCGAAGAACCCACCTGCCAATAGAGGATACATGGGTTTGATCTCTGGCTCAGGAAAATCCCCTGGAGAAGGAAATGGCAACCTACTCCAGTATTCTTGCCTGAGAAATCTCATGGACAGTGGAGCCTGGTGGGCTACAGTCCACAGGGTTGAAAAAGACACGACTTAGTGACTAAACAACAGCAACAAAAGCTGACATATAATGCATATTCATATTTTGCTGTATGATTGAATTATGAGGTAAATAAAAAGGTTTTTTAATGACTCAGTTATAGTGAATCACCTCCCTCAGGAAATATTTATAACATGTATATGGATTTCTTATTTTTTAGTTTTATCATTGTGATACGAAATTATTTTGTTAATAATTCTTTCCATTTTCATATCCAGTTAGTACTTTTCCGGACATGTGTGCTTTAGTCGCTCAGTCGTGTTCGACTCTTTGTGGCCCCATGGATTGTAGCCCCCAGGCTCCTCTGTCCATGGCGATTCTCCAGGCTGGAATACTGGAGTGGGTTGCCATGCCTTCCCCCAGGGCATCTTCCCAACCCAGGGATCGAACCCAGATCTCCCACAGGTGGATTCTTTACCATCTGAACCATGAGGGAAGCCCAAGAATAATGGAGTGAATAGCCTCCTCCTTCTTCAGAGGAACTTCCCAACCCAGCAATTGAACCAGGCTCTCCTGTATTGCAGGCAGATTTCTTATCAGTTGAGCTACCCAGAAAGCCCCTTTTCTAGACATGTCAGCATATAATCAAGCATCGGTTCATGAAGCAGCTTGCCTGAAGTACTTAGCAGAAACAACATAAATGAAAAGCATAAAAGCCCTGAGATTTTCTTTCCAAGTGGGTTGTTATATTCTAGATATTTTCAATCTTGTTGACTACAAAAAAGGGAAGTGAGTTTAATGTAGTGTTTGAGGGGGAAAGTTAGATGATCAACCTGAGTGGAGTAGCTATCTGTTTTGAGGCCACATTCCCAGTCAGGGTGGATCAGCTCCTGGGAAACATCAGTCATGTTGGGGCATTGCTCTTAGAGGGATCCCCCTGAGGGCTGTCCACGCCAGGGTGGCATCTTAGGACCTGGAAGGCTGGGGACTTGTCAAGGGAATGCATGCTAGGCCGGTACCCCTTTTGCCCCATGACTTGGTGTTTGTTTCAAGCCACCAGGGCCAATAGGTGATTGAGGCTTTGGCCTTGAAGAGGTCAACAGTCCCCACGGTCCAAGGTGAATTATCCATGGCTGCCACCTTCCGGCCCTCTTGGCCCTCCACTCCTGTCAGCATTCACCCCTTCTCCTTGGGGAAGGCACACCTAGTTGTCAAGATGGCATCCCATAGGGCCATATTCTGGGGAAAATGGGCCAGATGGTGCCCCATCAACTGAGGTGATTCAAAATAAGCTCTGGTTCAGGGTGCTTTTCAACCATGAGTCGTCTCTTTGAGTCCTTAACCAAACACTGCCTTGACAAAACTTCATATTATAGTACAACTCGGGGAAGGACACTGAGTTGCCCATTCATGGAGCCCCATCGGCAGGCTTAGAACCTTTCACTCACCTGGCTTCCTGGGCCCCTCCATGCATGGAGTCTGTGTGGCAGCCGTGGAGGGGTCCCTGTGTACTTGGACCACACTCTTGACTCCCACCACTTGCTTATTCATCCTTCTCTTTCTGACGGCCCAAGGCCCTTGTGCTGATGCACAGTCCTCCACCCATGTGCAGTCCCAGACATAAGCAGTTTCACTGCAGAGAAGACACAGCTTTCCACATTTACCTTAATTCTGTAGTGTCCAAGGGAATCATTCAGGGTTCAACCAGGAGAATGTGATCAGTCAGAGGTTTATGCATGAAACACCCACAGTGCATTCACACACACACACACACACATAGGTACACTTTTAACACACGTAAATACATATTTATATACCATCTGTATACATGTACACACACACACATATACATATTGACTTATCACTAGGACTTGCCTTACACAACTGTTGGGGCAAGTTCAATGTCCATAGGGCAAGTCATCAGGCAGGGAGGATAAGCAAGGTGGAACTGTCATTAACAGCCAAGGGTCAGTCACTCCCCCTGCCCCACCCCTCTTAGAAAAGTCTCAAGCTCTTTTAAGAACTCTTGACTTATTCAGTCAAGCCCACCCAGGATAATCTCCCTAAACAAAAGCAACTAATTAAGAATTTTAATTACCTCTCCAAAATCCCTCCACAGCAGTACCATGATCATAGTTTGAGTCAGTAACACAGCACTATCATTCAGGCCAGTCAGGGTGACACATTAAGGCGCTATCACCCCAGGAAACAGTAACCCAGCCAGTGAAGAACTAAGCCCCTCTCCTGCCCCGTGCTCATCCCCAGCACTCCGAAGCCCACCCACCCACAGTGATACAGAAGTATCCAGAAAATAAGATTCAGTAGGCCTTTAGATGAAAGAAGAAGGTCTAAAGAAACCGAAGAAAACATCAGCAAGACTACCAAAAAATAAAAGACGTGTGGATAAGAACCAAAACCTCTTCCAAAGAAACATAATAAGCTTGGAATAAATATTAACAGTGATCATATATATATATATATATACATACATATGCATATATAAGGTCAATATCTTTACTATATAAAGAAATTATATGAATCAATAAAAGTTTTAACTATCTAATAGGTTAGTGGGCATAGGATAGTTTATAGGAAAGAAAATATAAACAGTTCTTAAGCATAGGAAAAGCTGTTGCATTTCATAATGAGAGAAATGTGAGTTAAAACTATTGGTGCTCTCTTATGTTCAGCTGTAAAACTAGCCCAAATAAATAAGCTTGGTGACACACACAAGTGAGTTGTGAGCAAGCTGTACTTTATTGGAGAAGTGTGAAATGGTACATGTCTAACATTGTATCATTGACAAAGACTGGAAATAATTTAAAAATCAATAAATGAAATCAGTTATGATAAAATTCATACCATGATGGGTAGCTGAGATATAGAGTCATTTCCAAAATGCAATGTTAATTGAAGATGACAAAGTTGGGCACATATTTATGTGCTGATACAGTGTAGAATGTTCTAGAAGAATATAGCAAATACTGATAGCACTAGTTGCCTTGGGAGTAGGAAATGGCATGTCAAGGAGACCCATTTTTTTCATTGAAACCCTGTTGTGCCTTTTAAAATTTGCCCCTCTTAAATTGCTTAATCACTTTTAAAAGACAGTTAAATATTAGAAGCTAATTAATCTGGTTAATACTGTAGAAATACTTTTCTGGCTAAAAGAGGGCTATTGTCTATTTAAATTTATAACAGCTTTGAAGTATGCATTGAACTTTCATAAAAGCCAAAAATATGAGTAGTTCATTAATAAAGAGAAGCATTATATGACTTAAGCAATGAATTAAAAATATTTTAATTGCTCACCAGAAATATTTTAGGAGAACTAATACTTAGGTCTTAAAAAATAAAAGAGGAATTTTCCATTATTTAACCAGTCATGAAAAAGACTTGTGGGAACTATGTCAAATATCCCATCTGTTAAGGTATAAATAACTTTCTTGAATTTGTTTATTTGTTCAATATGAATAGTTGTTTTTTAAATAATTCAGGCACAAAATGGACATACTAGAACCTGAATTAACACTAGTATGCAGATAGTTAATGACAAATGTGTTATGATTTGCAGAATATTATTAATCGGATAATTTGAAATGTTATGGCAAAAACTTAAGGGCAGGAGTATTTTTCTTTAGAAATTAGTAACATTTTAACACTTGAAAGTATGAATGAATTTAACTGAAGAATAATTCAAGTATAATCTACCCTCTCCTTGCTTCCTGCCATCACTTACTCTAAGGACTGTTAATCCTTACATGGATAAAATTGCTCCTATTGTTAGCATTGGAATATTCTTCTTTGCTGCTTTAAGTGTGTAAACCAATCCTTCTATTGAGGATGACTGTCAGTTTGAACAACAGCAGCCTTAAAGACTGTGCTTCTGTTTCCGAGTTCAAAGGCATGTTCTCTAAGATGAAACATAGCGTTCACATTTGTCTTAATTGTGGACAAAATTCTGGAAAAATGTTCCAGAATTTCAAATTCAAATCCATTTTTCATGTTTTATTCCAGCACCCTCATTACTGATTGGAATACTTTAAGACATTTTAACATGATTCTCGAAGAATCAGCTAGGAGAAAGAAGGAGTTCTTAAATCATACCCATGTACTTGGTAATGTGGAAGCAGTGGGCCACACCCTTGAGAAAAATGTTTCCACCTCATTATAAAGGATCAGGGTTAGATCTTTGCTTCTAAGGTGAAGGAAGATTAATTATGACAGCCAAGTGCTTATTTTTATGGATCTGAAGCAAACCGAAGATTATTTCATGCCCTGACCAAGGAGAGTCTGCCTTTAGCTCTGGAGCCTTGGACTGGGACCAAAGTCATTCCACAGAAGACCAGGACTGTGTCTGGTTTGGGCAGCTAAAATTTCTGAAGCCTACTGGCCCTTTTTGTCATTGCGGTGGTGACAAGCATTGAATATATTGTCATCATTATTACTGCTGTTACCTGGCTTGAAAATGTGTTTTAAATCTAAAAATTAAGGTCTAGAAATGAAAATCAGAATACCTGGCAAACCACATTCATGAGTCAGGAAACTGAATTAGCTCCATAAAAGCGATGTATTTTTCTCTTTTGTTCACTTCTGAATCTGTACTTCTTAAAAATAGGCATTGAAAGGATATTTGTCAAAGGACATATTCTCTACTTGCAGCTAAGTAGCCACCAAGAGATCAGGGATCATAATTTATAACCTGTGCTGTGCTGTGCTTAGTCGCTCAGTTGTGCCTGACACTTTTCAAGACCATGGACTATAGCGCGCCAGGCACCTCCGTCCATGGGGATTCTCCAGGCAAGAATACTGGAGTAGATTGCCATGCCATCCTCCAGGGGATCTTCCCAACCTAAACAAATACTATCTTTATTATTGTGGAGTGATCTGTTTTTACTTGAATTTACAAAACTTAAAACTCAAAAAATTGCTCTTTGGAAGGTGGAAAGCTAAGGTAGCTAGTGACATCTAGTGGTATCCTGCAGGTTTGACTTTGGTTTCAAATGTCAGCAAAAGTAGGGGGAAAGCAATAGCCAACATTTCATTGATACCTTGTTCTCTATGCAGAAAAGGGGATGTTATTGATTAGGGCAGAATAAATGATAAAATACAGAGCAGAAATAATAACTACAGATGATATAATGGGTCAGCAATACATTTTTCATTAAATTAAAAGGCATTCAATTCTAAATATTAACAATACTTTCCTAGTTTATCATTTTGCCTTAGAGTTCATTGTTTACAAAGTCCTCAAATCTTTTCAATCAAGCATTTGATTCCAAAGAGTTTTGTTGTCGTTCTACTGAATGGTAGAATCACTAAGTGCTTTGAGAAAGATGAAACTTGCATTTGTAGCTTCATCTTCAAATAAAGTCAATACGGCCTTTTAAACAGTTACAGCAGAAAAACCTTTCATTTCTTCCAAAGTGCATTCTCTGTGGAGTGTATTTCCATTCTCTGTCCCAGTCAGGGCAGGGAGGGCCAAGGGGTCCAGGCAGGGAGCTGACGTGGTTATTGAGGGAAACTCCGGGTTTAGGTTACCAAGGCTGGTAATCACATGGTGGTCTAAGTGGGCAGTGTTGGAATGAAGCCCTTGAACCACCTCGGCTTAAAAGATGGGGCTCAACCTTCTCGAGAGGAGACCCACAACCCATTTTCTTACCCATAGACAAGACAGTCAAGGGATGGACACCACACAGCCAAGCAAAGTACACATCACTCTGTCCAGGGCTGTAGGCAAACTGTGGCCATCATCACTGACTCCTGCTCCTCATGCCCTAGTGTCTTTTTCTGTACTTTTTACATCCTCACCTCTGTTTTTAAATTCTCCCTGGCAGGATTCATATCGCAGATCATTGCATTCTGGCTTCAAATGTAACAGGCTTTATGAAGTCTTTCTGCTCCGGAGAACATCCCATCAGGGTAGAAGGACTGAAGTCCTGGGATACATCCCTAAGTGGGAAAAGAGTGGGAGGCTTTCCAATGCAGAGAAGGGATATCGGTGCCTTCTCCTTGTCCATGATAGCTGGTCCTGGGGTCATGGTTTTACTTTTGAGTTCAGAGCCTTCCTACCTCAAGGGAAAAAATCAGAGAAGTTGAAATGATAGTCAATGCGAACCTAAAAGAGAATTTATTTTTTAATTTGAAAGCTATTTCAATCTTGTAGTTTGATTACCGGAGGGGACTAAGCAGAGCAGGAGTATGGCAAGCTTTGGGAATTACCTAGTTTCTCCTAGGACAGTTCCGTTGAGATAGGGTAATTATAAATAAAAAGTGAACTAACCGTATATCCAAGAGTCTTATAATCACATGTTAATTTTTTTAAGTGGCATATTGTTATTTGGAANGGCCTCTACACCCTGCCACCCAAGATTCGCTTCTCATCTATTACTCCACCTCTGCAAGAAGAATGGGGCCAATCCCAGTAACAGCCCCTCAGCATCCACAATACCTAGCTTCTCTCTTCTTGACCATCTCCTCAAACAGACACCAGGAATCACATGGACCCACCTGAAAGCGCCTAAACAAGATTGCTGCCCACTGCTATGTAAACTGCAAGGACGTGGAAGAGCAGGGATAATGGTATTGATAAGTAACTTCAGATAAACCCAGTTTTTGCTGCACACTTACAGTTCAACATGTAAAATCCTGGAAGCTTGAGACAAAACTGCTATCTGTTGTGATCTACAGTGATGGGGGCAGTGATGAATGAACAAGAGCATTAGTCTGCAGCCACCTGTACCAATAGGTGTACTAATATACCAACTACAGCTTGACAACACCACCTTCTGTACCTACTCAAGAATCAGCTACATCCTGACCCATGACAGGTCATGGAAAGTGGAAAAGAACATGCATTAGGGAAGGTGGTGCCTAAGAAGCAAAAGGCCACAAGAATAAAAGACCAGTCACTATTAAAACCCTGACTCAAAGCAACCACACAACATTTGGAGCATCTAATACCACTTGCAAGCTCTGGTACCAAGAAATACTAGCAACACATCCAAGTTAAATACTGCTGCAGTCAAGGAAACATGAAGATCCATGTCACAGATAAACCCAAGGTCTCAAGTATCCATGTGAAGACCTCTCCCTTTCACCCAGATCTCATAACTGAGGTTTAAACACTGCGGGACCTTCTCATCTATGACACCAAGGACAGGCATGAAGCCCAGAAAGCATTACCAGAAACCTTTCTATTATCGGGATTTCCTGGCTGCATTTGGTGAAGTGGTTTAAACTCCGGAGCCTAATCGTCCTTTAAAATAAATTCACCATTTAAGAGCCAGAAGCCTGAAAATGCCACTCCACCTTAACAAGTAAAAAGTTGAACAAACTAAAAAAATCAGTAAGTCTTACATTTGACAAAGAAGTGGGGTGACAGGGCAAACTGTTGCCCCTAAAATCAGAGGGACCAACATGCAAATACAGAGAATTACAACCTGCCACAGCACAGACCCAGAAACACACTTCCACAGGAACCAGCGCGAAGGGGGAAATCTGGAACTACAAAGGACCAGTGGCTGAAAACAGTGCTGAGGAATGAAAGACGTTACGGGTTTTACCTCCAGGAGCTTGACCTGGTTCTCCGGGTGAATGTTAAGAGAAAAATTCCCTTGTGCCTCTGGCAGGGGTAAGGGGAAAATTAACATGAAATACATCAGAATTCTGCTCTTCCTAAGGAGGGCTGCCCCTGAGGAGAAACCATCTTACCAGACCCTGATCTATTGGGGGAAAGGGAAATACCCAATTCCAGCACACTCCAGCCATCTATACTACTGAAACAAAGCGGAAGAAACAGATGTGTAAAGTTCACCGTACTGAGGTAGAGAGACTCATTAAAAGACTAGTTATAAGACCATAAACTGCTTTCCCTCCTCCACATCTTACCACCACATTACTAAAGACAACAAGTTTTGTTTAATCCAGCCCATCATGTCCAACTATCAAGAAAAATTATAAGACAGACAATGTAATAAGTAAGCATCAGAAACAGATTCAGATATGGGAGGGATTAACAGACCAGGAATTTAAAACATCTGTGGTTAAGAAGCTAAGGGTTCGCTAATGGATTAAGTAGACAGCGTGCAACAACAGATGCACAACAGAAGCGGAGAATGGAAATTCTAAGAAAGAACCAAAAAGAAATGCTAGCAATCAAAAACACTGTGACAAAAGCGGAGAATGCCTTTGATGGGCTTTATTAGTGGATGGACTCTGTTAAGGGAAGAATCTCGGAGCATCAGGATATCTCGATAGACACCATCAAAACTCAAAAGGAAAGAGGACAAAGTGAAAAACACTGAACAGAATATCCAAAAACAACTGTGGGATAACTGGAAAAAGCATGATGGGGAAACAGTGGAAACAGTGGCTGACTTTATTTTTCTGGGCTCCAAAATCACTGTGGACTGGTGATTGCAGCCATGAAATTAAAAGACGCTTACTCCTTGGAAGGAAAAGTTATGACCAACCTAGATAGCATATTAAAAAGCAGAGACATTACTTTGCCAATAAAGGTCTGTCTAGTCAAGGCTATGGTTTTTCCAGTGGTCATGTATGGATGTGAGAGTTGGACTATAAAAGCTGAGCATAGAAGAATTGATGCTTTTGAACTGTGGTGTTGGAGAAGACTCTTGAGAGTCCCTTGGATTGCAGAGATATCCAACCAGTCCGTCCTAAAGATCAGTCCTGGGTGTTCATTGGAAGGACTGATGTTGAAGCTGAAACTCCAATACTTTGGCCACCTGGCCTGGAGAACTGACTCACTTGAAAATATCCTGATGCTGGGAAAGATTGAGGGCAGGAGAAGGGGATGACAGAGGATGGGAAGGTTGGAAGGCATCACCAACTCAATGGACATGGGTTTGGGTAGACTCCGGGAGCTGGTAATGGACAGGGAGGCCTGGCGTGCTGCGATTCATGGGGTCGCAAAGAGTCGGACACAACTAAGCAACTGAACTGAACTGAACAGGTAATAAGAATTCTAGGAGAAGAAAAAAAGGAACAGAAGAAATGCTTGAAATGATGACTGAAAACGCCCCCAAATTAATGGTGACCAGAAACCAAACCAAAGATCCAGGAAGCTCTGAAGAGAATAAACGCCCCCAAAGCCCACACCTAATCACATCATTTTTAAATTACAGAAAATCAAAGAAAATATCCTGAAATAAGCCAGAGACAAAAATCACCTTACCTATAGAGGAACAAAAAGTTACATCCCACACCTCCTCAAACACCAGGAAAGCAAGAGTAGAGTGGAGTCAAGTATTAAACACGCTTAGAGACCAAAACCACCAACCTACAACCTCGTACCCAGTAAAGGTCTGCTTCATAAGTGAAGGGGAGTGACTTTTTCAGATAAACAAAAACTGAGAAATTGTTGCCAATAAACTTATTTTGCAATAAATGTTAAAAGAAAGTTTTCAGAGAGAAGGAAGATTAGGTTAAAAACTCTGGAGGAAGAGCACTGGAGAAGGAATAAGTGAAGGTAGAATAAACATTTTTCTTAATTGATCTTCATTCAAAATAACAGTAGTTTGTTCAAAATAGTAATACCACAATGTATTCAATTATGTGCGCTTCTATGTAAGTGAAGGGAATAACAGCAGTGAAGCAAGGGACAGGAGGAAAGAATTAGGACTCTGTTTTGTTATTCTAAGTTACTTGCACCATTCATGAAGAGCTGCGGTGTTATTTGAAAGTGGACTTGGATTACCTGTAAATATAATCTTACAACCTCTAGGGTAACCACTGAAGAAAATGGGAAAAAACAAAGTATAATTAATATGCTAATAAGGAAGAGAGGGGAATCCTATGAAATATTCAATGTTTTCACTGCTGAGTCTGATCCCCTGGTTGGTAACCTAGGATTCCACATGCCATGTGAAAACAAAGGAAGGAAAGGAACAGGGGAGGAGGGAAGGCAGGCAGGCAAGAAAGCTTAGAGTTATCAGAAACAAAGAAAGGCATTCTATGGGATGTAATATTTGCACAGCAAAGTAAACCATAAACAAAAACGCAACTTACAGACCCGGAGAAAATACTTGCAAGCAATGTGACCTATTTCCAAAATATATCAAACGGCTCATACAACTCGGTTATCAAAAAAACAACCCAAGGTGAGCAGAACACCTTAAAAGACATTTCTTCAAAGACATACAGATGGCCAAAAGGCACATAAAAAGATGCTTAACATCACCACTTATTAGAAAAATGCAAACCAAAACTACCATGAGATATCACCTCACACTGGTAAGAATGGCCATCATCAGAAAGTCTACAAATAATAAATGCTAAATAAGGAGGGTGTGGAGAAAAGGGAACCCTCTTATACTGCTGGTAGGAATGTAAACTGGTGCAGTCACTATGGAAAACAGCATGAAAGTTCCTTTAAAAACGAATAATTGAGTTACCATATGATCCACCTATCCCACTCCTGGGCATATCTGAGTTACCATACGATCCACCTATCCCACTCCTAGGCATATATCCTGAAAAGATGAAAATTCTAATTAAAAAAAAAATACATGTGCTCCAGTGTTCACTCATAGCAGCACTATAGCTAAGACATAGAAGTAACCTATATATACAGTATATACAATATACTGTAATTATATATTATAAATTATACAAATAATACATATACCACTAAATATCACTGAATCACTTTACTGTCCACTTAGAACTAACACAACTTTATAAATCAACTATACCTCAATTTAAAAAAAGAAAAAAATCCAAGAACTAAATTCCTTTCCACTCAAAAAAAAAACTTAAACCATACTTTTTGATTATTCAACTGACGGAATAAAAGACTATTAATATTTTAAATATATGGTGAGGCCACTACACATCTGTTAAAAGGGCCAAAATGGAAAACACTAACCGCACCTCATACAGGTGAGCACACAGAGCAACAGGAACTCGGGTTCACTAATGGCAGAAACATAAAATGGTACAACCGCTTTGGTAGATGGTTTGGAAGGTTTTATAAAACTAAACGTACTTTTATCATGCAATCCAGAAACAGCACTCCATGGTGTTTACACAAAGGAGCTGAAAACTGCTGTCTACATAAAACCCACGCGTGGTGCAATGTGCTGTTGTTGCTGTTGCTGAGGTGTGGTTACACAAGAGCTCTATTCTGAAGTGCCAAAACTTTATTCAAATTATGCCAGATAGACTGTGATACATTCAAACAATGGAATATTATTCAGCATTAAAATGAAATGAGGTACTAAGTCATGAGAAGATATGAAACAAACTTAAGTGCATATTACTGAAAGAAGCCAAACTGAAAAGGCTACATACAGTATGATTCAATAGACACTCTGGAAAAGGCAAAGCTATGGAGACAGTAAGAAGATGAGGGGTTGTCAGGGGCTGGGGGAGGAAGCAGTCAATCAGGGGAGCACAGGAGTTCTGGAGTGGTGAAGCTACTCTGTACAATACCACAGTGGGGACAGCGTCACTACACCTGTGTTCTAACCACAAAATGTCCTCACCAAGGTTGCACCTTAATGTAATCTATGGACTCGGGGTGACAATGATGTGTCCAAGTAGGTTCACCGGCTGTAACAAATGTACCACTGTGGTGTGGGATGCTGTTAATGGAGAAGGCTATGCTCACAGCAACAGGGTATTTATGGGAAAACTCTGGACCTTCTGCTCAGTTTTGCTGTGAACCCAAAACTGTTCTAAAAACTAAACTCTATCCAAGAAAAAACAAAATTTTTGCACTAAGGATGCTATTTTCAGTAAAGTGCTTTATAAAGTAACATTCCCATGGTATCCAAGAAGGATCCTGACTCTCTTCATCTGTGCGTGAGGAGAGAGGCCTCCGCAGAGGGAAACACTGGTGTCTCTGGGTCAAGAAGCAAGACCTGGGGAAGGCTCCGCCCTGACCCCACAGTGGCCACTAAGCCCATACATGAAAGTCTCCTTCTCCTCGCTCTGCTAAGAAACACGGTTCTTGAGATTATGGATTATCTCTCAGCTCTAATAAAATGTATACTTAGCCAAGTAGGAACATTCTTTACCCCAGAGAGTGGAGATCAGGAGAGCACACACAGAAGACTGTAAGGTGAGTCTGTTTCAGCTTGTTGACCCCAGGTGACAAGGTTTACTCAAGAGGTTCATAACCTGCAAAGCCCAGTAGTGGAACACACACCTAAATCTCAAACTGGCACAGCAAATCACCCTTGCTTAGTCAGTGCTAAGCCCTGTCAGAAAAACACGAGTCATCAGCCCATAGTATCAGACTTGCATCAGAATAAAAATACTCTTAAAATTACCACTTTCAAAAATTTTACTCTTAAAATTTTTTTTTAATCTGAAGTACAAGCTGCTGGAAAAGGATGCCAACAGAAAGCTATTCCATGAGCCCTAAGCTCATTGAGTGCAATTTACCAAAGAATCAGGGAGGAATGAGGATGAAAGCAATAGCAGAGTGAACAGAAGGAAGTGTGTGTCCTCTTGTCCTGTGGTGGCCTCTGCCCTCACTCGGGGCACCTGTGTGGCCTTTAGAGGATACACAGAGCACCAAGACCAAACACCACCACAGTGGAAGAAAAGACGGAAATGAATCCAAGGTCTGGAAAAAAGACATTTTATCCACTTTATTATCTACAACAGGAAAGTAAAACTCCAGTCATTCATTTTCAACTTTACATCACTCAGCAATAAACATTTCTCAGATCTGTCTGAAGAATCAGGCCAAGAATGTAGTGTGAGCCTAGTAGACAGGAAAGAGCTGCTGAAACTCAGCAGTTTGAGAAACTCTTCATAAGTGGCATCGACTGACATACCACACAGATAAGCACCTAGCATGACATGACTATAAATTAAAATCCCCTATAAAAAAGGAAAAGCTAAGATTCTGTGTGACATGGTACCATCTACCCACATTTTACACATGTTTAATTTCTCAAAAACATCGCTATTTTCTATCTGCAAGCTCCTTCTAAACTCTGAAAACAGGTTATGGCATAGAACTGAGAAAATGCAAACCAGAACTTTACAGAGGTTAAGCCACTGTGCGATACAGCTCAGCGTTTCTGCTGTGTACTGGCAATGAGAAAACGGGGGCCTGCCAATACTGAAGGCAGACAAGGCACTGGTTCTGATGGTGAGTTCACGGAGATCTCTAAAACAAAATCAGAGATTGCTGACCTGCAAATTAATCTACAAAGGGGACTCACAGGACCATCCGATACTGGTTAAAGTCTTATAGTAACAATAATTACTTTCTTCTGAAGAGTTTCCGTGATTAAGGACACATGACAGCCCTTGAGAATATGCCAAGAGGTTGCAAACACGCCTACAGCGAAAATCTTTAAAAATGAAGAAAGGCAATGCCTTACAGCTGACAGCAGAGTGCCCAGCACTACCAGCAGCGCTGGGCAGCAGGCCTGCGGCCACTGACCTGGTCCTCCTCCTCGTCCTCGTCCTCCGCCAGGCGCTGCCTGCCCACTTCGTACAGTCTGCACACGGTGTCCATGTTCAGCGCGTCCATGCTGCCTTGGTTCTGAAATGGGACCCAGCCACAGGGAGATCAGTGTCCAGAAGGCCCACGTCCACACCTCAGCCACGACAGACCCTCAGAGAGGCAAAGACAGACACCAAGAAAAGGGCCGGGCCGCAAAGGAGAGGCCACCACCCCTGAAACAGCTCTGTTCCGAGGATGCGCAAGCAAGAGAGCAGCTCCTTGAGAAAGGTCTGACAGTGAGTCCAGGATAATAGCAGACGGATAGCCACACTGCTCTGTATCAAAAGTTCCCTATTACTCCTCTTAGACCGTGTATCTCCCCGTCAAACAAATAGATTATCACAGTCTATCACCATGAATGCATCAGCTTTAAAACACATCTTATATCAGACTGGAGTATAAGTTGAAGATGATCTTAAATATCAGAGTAAAACACTGAGATTTCTGCCAGCTCCCTTTACCTCGATGACAGCAAGATAGCAGTCTTTGGTGTCTGTACACAGGTCAAAAATATTCCGTTTCACATCAATTGTCGCTGGAAAACAGAATGTGACAACGCTTAGGATTGGACTACTGCTATGCTCTTAAAACCAGTCTTTCTGTTCAAGGAATTCAAGGTGACAGTTCATAAGTATTTCCATAACTCATCTGCTTTTCGAAAGCAGAAAAATTATAATTCTCTTAGAAAATGGAGGATCTTAAATAAGGAACACCAATACAAGGCAAAATCATCAATGCCTGACACGTCACACTTACCTATAGGTTTGTAGTCAGTCGCATTAAACGTTCGGAAGGATGATCCAAAAGGGCTTTTCATCCTCTCTTCCAATAAGTCATCTTCATCATCTGCCTGCAACATAGCTGGTTGGGAGGGGAAGTGGGACAGGGGAGTGAAACACTATTAGAATCAGAAACATCCCCTATTCACAAATGAGAAAATTTCAATGGACAACCAAGACTTCAGAGCATCCTTCAGAAGCATACTATGCTTCAGAGCATAGTAAATTTCTCTCAAAGCATCTTCCTTGCATATCCAAACAACATCCTCAACCTCTCATCTAGATTCCAAGAACTGCTACAGCTGAAGGTGCACAAAAATTGCAAGACAGAGAAGATCTGCCTATAAGTTCATAATGATACACATGGGTAATTAGTCATAAAATTTCTTTGTATACAAGATTTTATTGTCAAAGCCAGTGGCCTTTCATGACAAATCAACATTATTCTCATCAACAAACTCGGTCACCACTGCACCACTAAAACTATTACCTCCATACATCACTGTCCCTGTGTGGTTGAACACCACGCGACACTGATCGAGAGCTGGAACTGTGTGCAAAAGGTGGAAGGTCCGAAGGTCCCACTAGGAGGGGAGTGGTCAAGGAAAACTACTTTTCCCAAAACTTATCTAGTTTCATGAGGGAAATTCTGAAATATCTGAAATTCTGAAATATTCTTTTCCTCCTCTGTCTAGGTATTAACACTTTAAAAACCAATGAGATCAAGGTAAAACAAGAGCACNATTATGGATTATCTCTCAGCTCTAATAAAATGTATACTTAGCCAAGTAGGAACATTCTTTACCCCAGAGAGTGGAGATCAGGAGAGCACACACAGAAGACTGTAAGGTGAGTCTGTTTCAGCTTGTTGACCCCAGGTGACAAGGTTTACTCAAGAGGTTCATAACCTGCAAAGCCCAGTAGTGGAACACACACCTAAATCTCAAACTGGCACAGCAAATCACCCTTGCTTAGTCAGTGCTAAGCCCTGTCAGAAAAACACGAGTCATCAGCCCATAGTATCAGACTTGCATCAGAATAAAAATACTCTTAAAATTACCACTTTCAAAAATTTTACTCTTAAAATTTTTTTTTAATCTGAAGTACAAGCTGCTGGAAAAGGATGCCAACAGAAAGCTATTCCATGAGCCCTAAGCTCATTGAGTGCAATTTACCAAAGAATCAGGGAGGAATGAGGATGAAAGCAATAGCAGAGTGAACAGAAGGAAGTGTGTGTCCTCTTGTCCTGTGGTGGCCTCTGCCCTCACTCGGGGCACCTGTGTGGCCTTTAGAGGATACACAGAGCACCAAGACCAAACACCACCACAGTGGAAGAAAAGACGGAAATGAATCCAAGGTCTGGAAAAAAGACATTTTATCCACTTTATTATCTACAACAGGAAAGTAAAACTCCAGTCATTCATTTTCAACTTTACATCACTCAGCAATAAACATTTCTCAGATCTGTCTGAAGAATCAGGCCAAGAATGTAGTGTGAGCCTAGTAGACAGGAAAAAGCTGCTGAAACTCAGCAGTTTGAGAAACTCTTCATAAGTGGCATCGACTGACATACCACACAGATAAGCACCTAGCATGACATGACTATAAATTAAAATCCCCTATAAAAAAGGAAAAGCTAAGATTCTGTGTGACATGGTACCATCTACCCACATTTTACACGTTTAATTTCTCAAAAACATCGCTATTTTCTATCTACAAGCTCCTTCTAAACTCTGAAAACAGGTTATGGCATAGAACTGAGAAAATGAAAACCAGAACTTTACAGAGGTTAAGCCACTGTGCGATACAGCTCAGCGTTTCTGCTGTGTACTGGCAATGAGAAAACGGGGGCCTGCCAATACTGAAGGCAGACAAGGCACTGGTTCTGATGGTGAGTTCACGGAGATCTCTAAAACAAAATCAGAGATTGCTGACCTGCAAATTAATCTACAAAGGGGACTCACAGGACCATCCGATACTGGTTAAAGTCTTATAGTAACAATAATTACTTTCTTCTGAAGAGTTTCCGTGATTAAGGACACATGACAGCCCTTGAGAATATGCCAAGAGGTTGCAAACACGCCTACAGCGAAAATCTTTAAAAATGAAGAAAGGCAATGCCTTACAGCTGACAGCAGAGTGCCCAGCACTACCAGCAGCGCTGGGCAGCAGGCCTGCGGCCACTGACCTGGTCCTCCTCCTCGTCCTCGTCCTCCGCCAGGCGCTGCCTGCCCACTTCGTACAGTCTGCACACGGTGTCCATGTTCAGCGCGTCCATGCTGCCTTGGTTCTGAAATGGGACCCAGCCACAGGGAGATCAGTGTCCAGAAGGCCCACGTCCACACCTCAGCCACGACAGACCCTCAGAGAGGCAAAGACAGACACCAAGAAAAGGGCCGGGCCGCAAAGGAGAGGCCACCACCCCTGAAACAGCTCTGTTCCGAGGATGCGCAAGCAAGAGAGCAGCTCCTTGAGAAAGGTCTGACAGTGAGTCCAGGATAATAGCAGACGGATAGCCACACTGCTCTGTATCAAAAGTTCCCTATTACTCCTCTTAGACCGTGTATCTCCCCGTCAAACAAATAGATTATCACAGTCTATCACCATGAATGCATCAGCTTTAAAACACATCTTATATCAGACTGGAGTATAAGTTGAAGATGATCTTAAATATCAGAGTAAAACACTGAGATTTCTGCCAGCTCCCTTTACCTCGATGACAGCAAGATAGCAGTCTTTGGTGTCTGTACACAGGTCAAAAATATTCCGTTTCACATCAATTGTCGCTGGAAAACAGAATGTGACAACGCTTAGGATTGGACTACTGCTATGCTCTTAAAACCAGTCTTTCTGTTCAAGGAATTCAAGGTGACAGTTCATAAGTATTTCCATAACTCATCTGCTTTTCGAAAGCAGAAAAATTATAATTCTCTTAGAAAATGGAGGATCTTAAATAAGGAACACCAATACAAGGCAAAATCATCAATGCCTGACACGTCACACTTACCTATAGGTTTGTAGTCAGTCGCATTAAACGTTCGGAAGGATGATCCAAAAGGGCTTTTCATCCTCTCTTCCAATAAGTCATCTTCATCATCTGCCTGCAACATAGCTGGTTGGGAGGGGAAGTGGGACAGGGGAGTGAAACACTATTAGAATCAGAAACATCCCCTATTCACAAATGAGAAAATTTCAATGGACAACCAAGACTTCAGAGCATCCTTCAGAAGCATACTATGCTTCAGAGCATAGTAAATTTCTCTCAAAGCATCTTCCTTGCATATCCAAACAACATCCTCAACCTCTCATCTAGATTCCAAGAACTGCTACAGCTGAAGGTGCACAAAAATTGCAAGACAGAGAAGATCTGCCTATAAGTTCATAATGATACACATGGGTAATTAGTCATAAAATTTCTTTGTATACAAGATTTTATTGTCAAAGCCAGTGGCCTTTCATGACAAATCAACATTATTCTCATCAACAAACTCAGTCACCACTGCACCACTAAAGCTATTACCTCCATACATCACTGTCCCTGTGTGGTTGAACACCACGCGACACTGATCGAGAGCTGGAACTGTGTGCAAAAGGTGGAAGGTCCGAAGGTCCCACTAGGAGGGGAGTGGTCAAGGAAAACTACTTTTCCCAAAACTTATCTAGTTTCATGAGGGAAATTCTGAAATATCTGAAATTCTGAAATATTCTTTTCCTCCTCTGTCTAGGTATTAACACTTTAAAAACCAATGAGATCAAGGTAAAACAAGAGCACGCAGAATGTCTATTTCTGAAGAATGGCCTGAACATCTCCTGTGATATCCTCAGGAGCACCCTTTCTTCCAATAATAGCACTTCACTGACTCTTCTGATTAGCGTCTTTCCAGAGAGAGAAAACTCAACCTGACACCAGGGCAAGAGGGAGGCAGTAATCTGGTCACTCTCCCCCCACACAAAAAAAGAGCCAGTTAAAAGTCATCAATCATTACCAATATCAGTAAGAATCCACTGGAGATTCAATAATACCTCAAACCAAAGGGAAAAATCAGGTTATTTACCTGTATGGGCACTTCAACCAGGTATTGGTAGGAAGATAAAATTATTTCTGCATTACAAGCTATTTAAGAAATGGCAAGGCAGGCAGCGGTGCAAAGGATACAATCTCAGTATTAATGATGACCTCCAGCCCGTTCGGATGGAAGACGCCACTGATGTTCATGTTGAACTTGTCGAACTTGTGGATGGCCTGTGCAGAGCGGACATCCCACAGGACACCATCATTTAAGACAAGATCGTCTGTAGGATTAAAGGTGGCGCAGTTCCTCTTGTAGTTGTTGGCAAGATCTGGGTTAAACAGAGTCAACAGCTTGTTGCCAGTCTGAATATCATAAATCTTTAGAGAAGAAGGGGTGGGAAGAGAAAAATCAGACCAATCCATCCACTGACAAATTCAAACAGACGCTGCATAAAATAGCTCCCCCACACTTTTCAAAAGCCCATCGAAATCATAAAAGCCCTAATATTGAAAATAACTAAAAAATAGGAAGACCACACCCATCCAAGCAAAGTTTATATGCTTTGAGTTCCATTTCAGGTTTTTTGAGAAGTCTCTTTCCCACAGGTAAGAAAATGAGAAGTAAAACGGCAATAGGGGTTAAGAAAACCCTCTTCTCCATCCCCCTTTCAAGAAAAAGAAAACGTTTCTAAGATTGAAACTGAGAAACTCTCCATGTGGACTAACCAACATTACTCAGAGAATACTCTTGCACACACGCTACTTTTTGGAGAAGGGTAACAGTGAAATACCCCTTTCTCCTTAAAAATCTCCCAATATACTCTTTTAGTGCCCTACAATACTAAAAGTTCCAAAGTTGACAATGTGCAACCCATACAGAGACCAGCTCTTTCCCATCAGCTTACAGACATGCTGTAGTATTTCCAGTCTTAAAAAAAAAAAACACCTCTTTTAACAGAGCAACAAATAAGGAGACACCACAAGGAAACGAACAAATCCAGATCATGGGACAAGACAACTAGCCTGGTCTCTTCAAAAGTCAATGTCATGAAAACTGGAGAAATGGCTCTTGGCTCTAAAACATTAGTGAGACACAACAACCAAATGCAATATGTGAATCTTGGCTGGATCCTGGTTCAAAAAACAAAAACAAAAACATTTGAAACCAAACACATCAGGAACAATCGGGAAAACTGAGTATGGGATGAAAATTAGATGGCATTTGGGGATTACTGTAAATTTTCTTATATTTAATAATGAGTGTGATTATGTAATAAAATGTCATTAATGCTAGGATATACATGTTATAAGATATGAGATAAAATGTCACAGTGTTTGCAACTTCCTTTCAGTGATTCAGAAAAACACACACATTTACACAGAAAATATGGCAAAATACTAAACTGATTAATCTAGGTGGCAGTTACTGGTACTACTGCTTCAACTTGTCTATGTATTTTAAAACTTTCAAATTTAGCTTGGGAGAAACCCTCCCTTCACCACTCCATACCACCACCCCACCTCAAGCTACCACCCTCACATCCCTGTTTTTCAGCAAACCATGTCAAAAGACTTGTCTGTATTATCTCCACCTCTCTCCTCCTGCTCTCCCGTGAACCTACTGTAATCAGATTTTCACCACAGCACACAGAACTAGCTCCTGACATGGTTAACAATGACCTCCACATAGTTACTCAAAGATCGCGTCTCAATTCTTTCTTTTTTTGTCATACCACATTGCTTATGGGATCTTAGTTCCCCAACCAGGGACTGAACCCAGCCAGGCCCTGGGCAGTGAAAGCCTTGAGTCTTAACCACTGGACCAACAGGAAATTCCCTCAATTCTCATGTTATGCAACCTATCAGCAGTTTCTGACCCAGATCACCAATCCTTCCTCAAGAGTTTTCCCTTGCCTTCAATGGCACGTCCTTNTGGGCAGTGAAAGCCTTGAGTCTTAACCACTGGACCAACAGGAAATTCCCTCAATTCTCATGTTATGCAGCCTATCAGCAGTTTCTGACCCAGATCACCAATCCTTCCTCAAGAGTTTTCCCTTGCCTTCAATGGCACATCCTTTTCCTGAGCTCTCCTGCTACCTAACTGGCCATACTTTTTGTCCTGCTTCCCAAGTTCCTCCTCACACTGCAACTTCCAAATACTGGCTTAAGCCAGGACTCTGTCCTCACACTTCTCTTCTCCAGCTTCCTTAATAATCTTATCCAAGATCATGGTTCATGCTATCAACACGTAGACAACGCGCACGTTTGTATCTCCTATCC
Source organism: Neotragus pygmaeus (assembly GCA_006410875.1). Lineage (NCBI taxonomy): Eukaryota > Metazoa > Chordata > Mammalia > Artiodactyla > Bovidae > Neotragus > Neotragus pygmaeus. The sequence goes on from SJYV01055791.1 coordinate 53,822, forward strand.
CAGACTTTTCTCCTGAACCCCCATTAGTATATTCCCTATTTGAATGTCTAAGAGAATCACAAACTCCATGTACCAAAAGCCCAGGGCCCAGCTGTGTCACTTCTCATTGCCTCCCAGGCCCACCCAAGCCCAGCTCCACTGCAGCACTCACATTAGCTGGAACAACACCCTCCTAACTGGAAAGCCTCCTCTTGCTTCTCTCACAGAAATCAGACTCACACTTTAGGAATTTGACATCCAATCACATGCCTTCTTAGTCACCCTCCAGTGTCCATCTCGTACACAGGAAAAGCCAAAGGTCTTAAACAACACACTGCTACAAAAGGCTCCAGGGTATGCCCTCACTGACTTTGGTTATCACCCCCTCCTTCTCCTTCCCACCTCCCAGGTATGGGCTTTTCCCTTGCCATTCTGCATCTCAGATCACTTTCCCCAAGGTATCTGCATGACGCCCACGCTTCCTTCAAGACATTGCTTAAACATTATCCAATCACTGACACTTATTTCCTGGATGAAAAAGAAGTCCCCCACACCACCACCAAGCATTTGCCATTTCTTACCCTGCTCTCTTTTCCTTCGTAGCACTCACCACCTAACAGACCATATGTTTGCTTCTTTTTGTTTATTGTCTCCCCATACAGATCCACCTACTTCATAATGTTTCAAGGTATCTTTTGTGCTAATGAAACAGTTCTCAAACTGTAAGACTGTTCAGTCTTTTAACATTTTTCCCATATAGCCTGAAACTATTTCATTACAATTCTAGGTTTTATCTAGAAAAAATCATCACTGAGTAATTTCTGGTTGCCCACAGGACTCAAGTAATCAGACTCAGTCCAAAAAGTTTCAGGATAAACAGACAAATCACCCTGAAAAATGTGGATTCTTAAATACTTACATGGGCGATGTCTCCCTTCGTGCCTATGACCCGGTCCTGAGAATGCTTACTGAACTCAACATAATGATCTTCTGTAAAGGAATGCCTACAAACAAACAACACAAGTACTGCTGTAACTGATCTTCAGGACATAATTATTTAACTGACTAAAAAGAAAGTGATTCTCAACCTCTGGCCTGACTACACTCACCTGAAGATTCTCAGCTCTCAAAGAGGAAAAAACTGTACACATAAGACTAAAAAGAAAATTCCCTCCATCAATTTGTCCAAGAAGATTCAAAATAAATGAATGGGAACTACTTGGTTAAAACAATGGCTAAAAGGGTACATATGCCTCTGAAATATGCCCCAGCAAAGAGCGCCACTATGATAAAATAGAAAGATGTGCCCTTCTGGATCAGTGAAGGGTCTGCTATCTGATGGGAATGTATATACTTTGTAAGAATACCCAGGAACCAAGAGAAAAAAAAAACCTTTTTAAACATGTACCACAGATGAGGAAGAGAGAAGTCAGCAATAAAACTTAAGAGCATTCCTCTCTTCCCCAAAAATGCTCTGAGTCAAAGAATCAGATGAAGGAGATAAATTGTAAAACAGAGACACTGAATTATAAAAGTAGATACATACTTCATATCAAATACTGATTTCATTCCCCAAAGTGCAGACAGAGGCTGGCTCCAGGTAGCCGATGTCAGCAGCAAGGATCCATCCTAAAAGAAGATGGGAAGCCCAAGATGGGTAATCATGTGTTTACATAAATGCCATCTTTCATTAGCATTCTAAAATATAACATATATTGTTGGATTATAAAGAAAATAGAAAAACTTTTAGGAATCAAGAAATGGTCAGAAGCTGCTAAGATTTAAGTAATATGCACCTCCTATGTCACAAAAAATCACTAACTCTGAGAATATTTAATCTTCCTGAATTAGTAACACGAAATACAATAGTTTCAAGGGTGTGGTGGGTGGGGCATGATGAGACTTATATGTCAAACATGGTTTCACCTTTCTTAATATTTGGCCTTATTTCTCCATCTCTCTCATGTGAAGTATCAGTAAACTGAAAACAGCTGTTAGACTCTGTAGCTAAAGATTCTTAAAAGATTTTTCAAAGAGAAAGCCCAATAAAAGATCNATGTCAAACATGGTTTCACCTTTCTTAATATTTGGCCTTATTTCTCCATCTCTCTCATGTGAAGTATCAGTAAACTGAAAACAGCTGTTAGACTCTGTAGCTAAAGATTCTTAAAAGATTTTTCAAAGAGAAAGCCCAATAAAAGATCAACTTACTTTATTTTTCTTCCCAGCTCATCACCAAATTTACTTAATCTATATTCCTCATGATTCCCCCATTATAAGTTTTTCAAACTTTGTTTTGTACTGGGGTATAGCCAATCACCAATGTTGTTATAGTTTCAGGTGAACAGCGAAGGGATTCAGCCATGCACATACGTGTATCCCCTTTCCCCCAAACACCACCCCCATCCAGGCTGCCACATAACATTGGGCAGAGTTCCCTGTGCCCTACAGCAGGTCCTTGCTGGTGATGCATTTTAAATACAGCAACCTCCTTCACTTTAAAGAGGGAAATTATCCTTGTCATCTTAACAGTCTTGACTTGTAGAAACAGCAAAAGCATTGATTTCATCCATAGAACAGTACTAATAACACAGTTATATTTACAATGGATAACCAGCAAGGTCCTACTGTAGAGCGCAGGGAACTCTGTTCCATGTTACGCAGCAGCCTGGATGGGAGGGGCGCTTAGGGCCCAATGGAAGCGTGTGTAGGTGTGGCTGAGTCCCTCTGCTGTCCTCCTGAAACCATCACAACACTGCTCATCAGCTATACTCCAATATAAAGAATTACAATAAATAGTACTAATAGACTATGACCTACCATTGGGATCACACAATGCTTGTTTTCCTAAAAATTCACAGTACTTACAGATTTCCTTCCAAAACACAAAAACTTTTGTGGTCACAGTTGATAGATAATCTCCGTTTCTAAATAAAGCACATTAAAAATCTACCCATCTGTCTTTAGGTCTGGAAAACATAAGGGCCAGACAGTACACACTCTAGGTTTTGCAGGCCATATGGTCTGTGCTGCATGCAACAATACTCAACTCTGCCGTTGTAGCACAGAGCCGCCAGGACATACATATGAGTATGACTGTGTTCCAAACAAACTTTACACACAAATACAGGAAAGCGGTCAGCCCACACACCTGCAGTTCACCAACCTATCCTAGAAGCATGACTGAGCACAACCTAGGAAGGGAGCTTTACCCTGGAGGGCTCCAGGTGCGTGATGGCGGAGTTGTGGCAGTTGTAGCTGGCCTCCTCCTGTCCACTGAATACGTTGTAGAGCTTCAGCTGCCCCGTGCAGGTGCCCAGCATCAGGAAGCGCTCTCGTGCGGAGAACGCACAGCAGGTGAGGCCGCTCTCATCCTCGTTGGCTTCCCGGAACACTGAAATAGGACGGAACCTGAACAAGCAAGAGAGAATCAGAGACAAAGAACGTGCAAAGGCTTGGAGGAACAAAACTTTGTTAGAAGGACAGAAAGAAAAACAGCCTTTCTGTTTCAAGCGGATTCTTCCAAATTATCAGTGACCGTCAGTGGTTCATCTTCATTTTACAAGAGAGAACTCGACCCTCACTTAAAAATGTTAACAACAACAAAAATTCCCAAGTGAAAAACCTGAGATCCCATGACTTGTATGTAAGATTTTTTAAAAAATATTCAGCTGCGCTGGACCTTAGTTGTGGCATGTGACCTCTTAATTGCGGCATAGTTCCCTGACTAGGGATTGAACCCAGGCTCCCTACATTGGCAGCGTAGAGTCTTACCTACTGGACCACCAGGGAAGGCCCAATGTAAAAATTTTTAAGGAATCAGAAGAGGTAACAACTTGGACCAGCGCAAGTACAAACTTGAGAGCCTCGTCAGGGACAGAGTGTTGCATGGGTTCTAGAAAACATACTAATATAACAAGAACAGAGTATCTTATATTGCTAGTAATTATACCAGGAACCCCTGGGTTCCACTTGACAAAAGGGGGCATAGTCACACTGCTCAAGTATTCACACAAAATGATAATTCCTGGTATTTCAGGCCAACAAAAGCTTTTCTGGAGTTATTACTTCATGCTGATATTGCCCACATACTCTGACTTAAACAGACAAATCATTCCAATTCCCAGGGAGTGAGGTAACCTCTCCTTACCTGCTAAAGATAAGGTGCCTATCAAAGCATCCGCCATCTACCCCTCCATACTTTGGAAATGATGCCCTGCGGTTCAGCCTTGAGGTAAAGTTTATTGGCGCTTGTCGCCTCTGTTTTGGCTCAGGACACTGGTGAGGAGTAAAGAGAGAGAAGGGTGGGCAGGTGGCAACTGGGTTCTTGCAGCGAGCATGCTGCTCTCTAAGATATTCTGTGATGATACTGTCCAGCGTAGGCGGGGAGGGAAGGTGTCTGTCCAGCTGCTTTTTTATGGCTGGGCTCTGGCTGTAAGCGCCATGGTCCGACTTCTGCCGCAACACTCTGATTTTCCTGCCATTGCAGGGTGATGGCCTCTCTCTGATAAAACTGATCCTACCAATCACAGGGGAGTTGCCTGCATGAGATGGACCAGGCAGAGCTAGTGAAGCCTGGGGGACCCGCGGCTGAGGATGAGCAGCGGGGGCAGAAGGGGCAGAGGCACCCACAGCAGCATGGCTGCCCAGCCGAGTTGCAATGCCATTGGCGATGCGAGGGGTGCGGGGAAGAGAAACAGGAGAAGCAGCAGCAGTGACCGGGGTGAAGGCAGAAGAATGGGAGGCAGCAGTCATGGGCAGGTCGGCCTCTTTAGTCAGCACAGTGGCTGTCTCCCCAAGGCCTTTAGAAATGAGATGGTTTCGGATCAGTAGAAGCAGCTCTTTCTCAGGAAAGGAGATCCGTGACTGGGCAACAACGTCAGCTTTCTGCAGACGTGCCAGGGACACGTCGGTGCCGATGAGAAGAGGCTTTCCTGACACCCGTTCGATGAGCTCAGCGGCGTACTTGCAGAACTTGACGTGGTCACTGCGCTTGTCCTGCAGCACAGGCTCTTTCATCAGCTGCTGGATCTGGCAGCTGCTGAAAAGGGGCAGTTTGCTGATGATCTGCCGCACGGTGCTACTGCGAGACAGGCCCACCAGGGCCTTGCAGGCTAGGGCCCGGATCTGGTCTGCATCTGTGATGGGCATCTTGACGGACAGTAAGGACAGAAGCACCTTGATGCCGTTGTTGGACTGCACCACGTTCCACATCTTGGCCAGAGTGTGCTCACTGCTTTTGGGTGTCTGAGGCAGCTTCCTCCGAGGCGTTCCAGAGATAAACTTGCCAATACTAGAAATTCTGTTATCCGGGCCACACACACAATTGATGATAATCTGAAGTGCTGACTTCTGAATTTCAGCATCGTGAATAAAGAACTCACCCTCAGCCACTCCCAAAATAATGCTGATACCTATAGGGGGAAAAGTTTTTTTATATTATTCCTCATAATACTAATGGCCAACTTCAATGGTTATTTCAGGGCCAAAATTTACAGCTCTATTCATTGTGTCCCAAAACCACAATATTGTAAAGTAATTAGCCTCCAGTTAAAACAAATAATTAATTTTTTTTTTTAATGTAGCAGTTTTCTCTTCAGTTCAGTTACTCAGTCAATTGGGACTCTTGCGACCCCATGGACTTAGGCGGAAGGAATAGTCTGTATAAAATGCAGTCAGTTCTGCTACAATGTATCTTTATGACAGAATACCTCCTATGCAGTTTTTAAATACAGGAATGATGTTAGTATTATGTGGAAGTCCCCAAGGTTCATGTACAAGCTTTCCTAGGTAAGGAAAGCAAAAACAGTGGGAATAAATAAAAACTTCCAGCAGGAAAGAAAAAGTCCTCAGCCTGGCTGCTATAGTGGCAGCAGAAACCCTTTCTTCCACATACGAAGAAACTTAAAAACAAGTGGCTAAGCCTCAGGCTTTCTCCCTAGGGTAGTGCATTCTAGGGCCCACAGCCACTCACGTGACTTGCATGCTCGCCTTAGCAGCAGCCCTCATCGGCCCTGATCTTAATAAAGGGTTTGTTCATTTGCGCTGATTTCCAATATTCATTTTGAGTTGCTTAAATTTTTTGCTATCTGCCCCAGCCCATTTTTCTTATAAATTCTATTTTTAGCATAACACTCTGCAGAGTGCAACGTTTTCAGGAATGCACTTGTACTATTATAGCAAAAATGCCTGTACCACCCAGAATGAGTTCAATAACGTGACTCCTTGTTTGAAACTGATAGCATGACTTAAAAGAACTTAAAGGGTACCCCCTCTTGCTACTTTCTGTTCTAGTACTGCAAAATTAGGTCAGTTAAGTAACCACAACCAGAATGGCAGAGGAAAACAAGGTGAAACCACACAATGACAAAAGTGTTAGGAGACGACCTACCTACGGTGGAGACGGTGGAGCCAGCCTCGTCTAGCACGTCCACCGACTCCGCCAACTGGAGCTGAATTTTTGGCACAACAGTGAGAATAGCCAGGACATCCAAAGCGAAGCGCACAGTGTCGTTCCTGAACAGAAAGAAGACTTAGTCACAGGGAAGCTCGGATACAGCCACAAAAAAGGCTCTGTTAGAGGAGAGACTAACAGACACAGACAGTGGGTCAGAACTACTTACTACCTGGATGACTCTGTGCCTAGCCGTGGCATCGAGAGAGGATCTGTAAGTCACCACCACATTAATTTCAAAACACATGGGTATGGAATTTTCATCTATCCAACTGCTAAGATTAAAAAACAAAGGATAATCTCCAATGCTGGTGAAGATGAGCAGAGACAAATGCTCTCAAACTTTTGGTAGGAGAAGAAAATAGGATACTCCTCTTAGAAAATAATTTGGAAATCTGAAACAAGGTTCTTAAAAAATGTTTGTAACCTTTGGCCCAGGAATTTTACCTTTAGGAATTTGTTCTAAAGAAATAATCAGAAGTACAAACAAGTATTTATGGATNTACCTTTTTCAATTTGGAAATTCAGAAACAAGGTTCTTAAAAAATGTTTGTAACCTTTGGCCCAGGAATTTTACCTTTAGGAATTTGTTCTAAAGAAATAATCAGAAGTACAAACAAGTATTTATGGATTAAGATGTCCATTACCACATCATGTAAAACAGCAAAAGAATTAAGAAAACTTACACAGGAAATAGTTAAATTCTGGACTACTATGCAGCTACTGACAATTATTTCAAAAAAACTCCTAAGGACAAATGAAAAGGCTCAACAAAACCAAGATACAAAATTTTAAAGTCAACAATACCAAGCACTGGCAAGAAGGGAGAGAAAATGAAAACTCCCACAGACTGCTGTGGGAGAAGTCAACAGTATGAGCATTTTCCAAACAATGTGGCAACATCCACTAAAGATGAGATGCAGCCACATTACAACTCTCCTACTCCAGGGGATCTTCCCAACCCAGGGATTGAACCTGCATCTCCTGGGTCTCCTGCACTGGCAGGCAGATTTTTACCACTGTGCCACCTGGGAAACCCAATATGCAAATATAAGAATTCAAATACGTATCAACACATAAATCTCAAACACTTCAGGGTGACTGAATACCTGAAACTTACATTAAAAAAACAAGTAAAAGTAAGAGTGAAGAAAGCAAGCACAGGTAAGACTTTATACAATTTTAAAACATAAAAAGATACTATATCACTGGTTACACACCCACACATACACACTGCATTAAAAAAAAAAAAAGAATGGAAAGGACGCACACCAAATTCAGAAGACTGGTCACTCCGGGCTGGGGGGCAGAAAACGGAAAGGAACCGAGAAAGCAACATGCTAACCCTGAGTATGGAGTAGTTGTTATATTATTCTCTGTATCTTCATATAATTTGAGGTATTTCATTTAAAAGATGAGTCTAATTAAACACTATAATCTTAATTATGTCTATTTACAGAACTATGGAGAAGAGATTAAAGAAATTAACAGAGGCTAAGAATAATTTCCACTTCTAAGGTTTTGTATATTCTAAGCAAGACCTGCTAGAACAAAACGATGTCCTTCATCATAAGGGACTGGAATGCAAAAGTACAGAGTCAAGAGATACCTGTTTGGCATTGAAGGGACTTCAAAAAGAGGTTCATGGTACCACTCATTTGACAGGAAAAAGAAAAAAGACACTAAATGCCCATCAACAGGAGAATAAATTACAGTATAGATATGCTTGGCCTTGGAGCACAAAAGAAAGCAGGGCAAAGGCCAACAGTTTTGCCAAGAGAACGCACTGGTCATAACAAATACCCTCTTCCAACAACACAAGAGACAACTCTATACATGGACAGCACCACATGGTCAATACCAAAATGAGACTGATTATATTCTTTGCAGCTGAAGATGCAAAAGCTCTATACAGTCAAAACAAGATGGGGAGCTGACTGTGCCTCAGATCACCAGCTCCTTAGTGCAAACTTCGGGCTCAAAATGAAGAAAGTAGGGAAAACCACTAGGCCATTCAGATATGACCTAAATCAAATCCCTTATGATTATACAGCGGAAGTGACAAACAGATTCAAGGGATTAGATATGGTAGACAGAATGCCTGAAGAACTATGGATGAAAGTCCCTAATATTATAAAGGAGGGGGTGGCCAAAACCATCCCCAAGAAAAGGAAATGCAAAAAGAAAAGAGGTTGTCTGAGGATGCCTTACAAATAGCTGAGAAAAGAAGAGAAAGGGAAAGATATACTCAACTGAATGCAGAGTTCCAGAGAATCACAAGGAGAGATGAGAAAGCCTTCTTAAGTGAAAATGCAAAGAAATAGAGAAAAACAACAGAATGGAAGAGACTAGAGATCTCTTAAAGAACATCAGAGATACCAAGGGAACATTTCATGCAAAGATGGGCACAATAAAGGACAGAAACAGCAAGGACTTAACAGAAGCAGTAGAGGTTAAGAAGAGGTAGCAAGAATATACAGATGAACTGTACAAAAAGTTATTAATGTCTTAGATAACCATGATGATGTGGTCACTCATCTAGAGGCAGACATCATGGAGCGCAAAGTCAACTGGGCCTTAGGAAGCATTACTACGAACAATACTAGCGGAAGTGATGGAATTCCAGCTGAGCTATTTCAAATCCTAAAAAATGATGCTGTGAAAAGTGCTGCACTCAGTATGCCAGCAAATTTGGAAAACTCAGCAGTGGCCACAGGACTNCCTCTATGAACCAGGAAGTGGTCCTAACCAGGCACAGAAACTGCCAGTGTCTTGACCCTGGACTTCTGTGAGAAATAACTGCTTGTGGTTCAAGCCACTCGGCCTCAGGTATTTTTCTTATAACAACCCAAACAGACTAAGACACAGCCTTGATGCAGGTCTTAAGTTTCTACTAGGCACTTTGAACACTGATTTAAGCTAGTCTCAAATTAGATCATTTAGTTTTTCAGACAAGGTTGATTTACTCTTGTCTTTGTTTATAGCCTAAGTCGTGTCTGACTCTTTTGTGACCCCGTGGACTGTAGCCTACCAGGCTCCTCTGCCCAGCAGATTTCTCAGGCAAGAATAATGGAGTGGGGTGGGTTGCCATTTTCTACTTCAGGCATCTTCCTGACCAAGGGGTCAAACTCATGTCTCCTGCATTGACAGGTGTATTCTTTACTATTGAGCTACCTGGGAAGTCCAAAGTTTGATTTGACAACAGTTGAATGGAAATGATTCCTTATTTACCAAAGTCACCCTTTCTAATAAAATCCACAATTTCATTTTTCCTCTATACTTCATTAAGCAAACTGAGGCAACAACCCACTTAGAAATGACATCATAAAATTCCTTTACATGATAAGACTACTGTATCTTAAAAGAACAATATAAAACTAGTTCTCCTCCAGGTCTCACGATGAGGTCCTTTCCGTACGCCTTTTAACCCTGTCCTGCTTTCCAACACGCAAGCCATCCGCTTCCCATTGTCCCACCCTTGCCCGTAATTCATCCTCTGATGTCTTCATTTTCCTTCAACCCTTTCCATTCAGAAGGAAAGGAAGCAACTTAACAGTCCAATGATATTTCAGACCAAGATGAAGGTATCTGTGCCTTTATATATTATTTCCTCTAGAATTTCTGGAGTTTAAAGCATCCTGGAACCTGCTGGCCATCTCTTGGTAGAGAGTGGAGAAGATATACAGACACACAAACACTGCGCTGTGTGACAGATATTCAAAGCACTGTTTTCACAGGGATTGTTTTATCTAATCCTCATGCTAACATTTTTCTGTAAGTCTAAATGTCCCTTTTTAGAGGTTAAATAAATCCCCTAAGATCGCAAAGCTAATAAATGCTTTTCAGGGTTCCAGCACAAGACTGCCTGACTCTTAACTCTACAGCTTATGGGCTTTTCATTCTGCCAAACCCAACCCAAACGACTCTGACTCTTTCTCATGGGGCTTCTTAGCTCTGGGAGAGGCTTTAACACTGCTCCATGAAGGTGAGTGATATTGTAGATCCACAAATCTCCTCCAGTTTCAGGAAGTAGCCACATATTCTCTCTGCATGAGATTTTCTTTCCCTACCTGTATTTTTTCTTTACCACATTCTAACCTCAATGCCTTTCCATTCCAAGCTAGCCTTGCATTTAAAAAAAAAAAAAAATAAATCATTATTCATTCAGCCTTTAGACCGGAAATCCTCTGAGGACTTCTAGGTACTGTATAGAAAAATACTGCATAATGAATGATAAACATTTGGTTACCAGGAGGATACAGCTGAGAACTCTGCACCTTTCTTTCTTCTAGTTCTCAGGAAAGTGGAAAGTTTGTATCAAATTGAAAAGGGTTCTTTACCCCATCCCTCCCACTGGTCTCACTCTTGCTGAGAATAAAGACTTGATTAGAGAGGTTTTCTCATTTGATCCTCAAAGCAGTACTCCAAAATATGGATACATTCACCAACATCCAGCAAATAAGCCACTCCCCACCAGGGATAAAGATGGTTAGAAGATGGTGGGGGTGGGGTGCCTCCTGTTGTTACTGTTCAGTCGCTAAGTTGTGTCAGACTCTTTGCAACCCAGTGGACCTCGGCCCACCAGGCTCCTCTGTCCACACCAGGCTCCTCTGTCCTCCATTATCTCTAAGTTTGCTCAAGTTCATGTCCATTGAATCAGTGATGCTATCTAACCATCTCATCCTCTGTTGCCCCCTTCTCCATCTGTCCTCAATCTTTCCCAGCATCAGGGTCTTTTCCAATGGGTCGGCTCTTGACACCAAGTAGCCAAAGTATTGGACCTCCAGCTTCAGCATCATCCTTCCAATCAATATATTCAGGGTTGATTTTCTTTAGGACTGACTGGTTTGATCTCCTCGCATGGATCACAGCCTTGTCGTGGTGAAGGGGCTTACATAACTCAATGAAACTATGAGCCATGCTGTGCAGGGCCACCCAAGTTGGATGGGTTATAGTGAAGAGTTCTGGCAAAATGTGGTCCACTGGAGAAGGGAATGGCAAACCACCCTAGTAGTCTTGCCTTGAGAATCCCATGAAGCGTATGAAAAGGCAAAAAGAGAGGACACCAGAAGATTAGCCCTTCCGCCGACCCCCACCACCACCACGTCAGAAAGCGTCTGATATGCTACTGGGAAAGAGTGGAGGGCAATTATTAATAGCTTTAGAAAGACTTCCCTGCTGGCTCAGTGGTAAAGAATCTGCCTGCAAATGAAGGAGCTGCAAGTTCAGTCCCTGGGTTGGGAAGATCCCCTGGAGAAGGAAGTGGCAACCCACTCCAGTATTCTTGCCTGGGAAATCCCGTAGACATTGGGCTGGCAAGCTACAGTCCGTGGGGTAGCAAAAGAGCCAGACATGACTTAGCAAAGAATGAAGCGGATGGGCCAAAGTGGAAAAATGCTCAGCTATGGGTGTGTCTGTTGGTGGAAGTAAAATTCAAAGCTGTAAAGAACAATATTGCATTGGTGCCCCATGAAAATGTAATAAATCCTACTTGAATCCTTTATCACCCAGCTCTGTGTAAATCAGGAAGCTGGCTTCAGGAAAATATATCTGTAAATCTTCTGAGTGAAAGTTTAAAGTTTGGGGGAAGCCAGGCAGAAGAACAAACTTTGAAATCCCAGAACAGGACAGTTAAGAAAATCCCATAGAAATAAAAGTAAGGGACTCCCCATAGATAGTAGTTTCACCAAGTTCACCAACTTGGTGTA
>SJYV01055794.1:0-10603 GCA_006410875.1 Neotragus pygmaeus
TCTGTGGGAGAGGGCGGGTCACCACGGGCACCCAGAGGGGCAGCTCCAGGTGGTCCCCGCCGTCCCCGCCCCCAACCGGCCTCACCGTCATGGCCCCAGGACATGAGGACGTTCTCGAGCCCACAGTGAGGCTGGTACATGCCAAGCTCCGTGCTGCAGGGGGAGACGGAAGGTGAGGGGCTCAGGAGCAGGACCCCGGAAGGGGGAGGAGGGAGGAGGACCACAGCGAGGGAGGGCAAGGGAGCCGCACCCGTACACGGGGTCCTGGAGGTCAGGGTTGTCCTGGAAGGTGCAGTCACGGAAGACCACAGAGGCCTGGGGGCGGCAGCCAACTGGGAAGGTGTCTCCGACGACTGCCCACTGGGGACGGATGGATGGGCAGCCGTGGGTGGACGTAACTGGCCTGCCCCCCAGGTGGGTGTCCAGCGCCTGGAGCGGAGACTGCCCCGGGCTCTGCCCTGCGGACCGCCCTCTGCCCCTCTCCTCACCTGGGGCTCCCCTGCCAGGGCCAGGACCTTCCCCAGGTCGTGCAGGAGCCCGACGAGGTGGAACCAGTCTGCAGGAGAGGGAGAGACAGGGCAGGCTAGTGGGGTGCAGGGGCAGGGGGCAGAGGCACAATTCTGGGGCTACTGGGTGAGGGCCAGACCACCCCTCCTTCCCCAGCACCCGTCAGGGCAGGTGGGGAGCACACCCTTGTCTGGATGGGCCTTCCGGATGCCCTCAGCCGTCTGGAAGGCATGGAAGGAGTTGGGGAAGTCCACGTCAGGGTCCGACTCATCCACCAGCCCGTCCAGCATGTCCACAGCCTCCATGACAGTCATCCTCTTATAGGAGAAGCCCCCGAACTGGGCATGCTGGGCCAGGAAGGGAGAGGTCAGTGTGGTCCCAGGGTCAGCCCTCGGGGCTTCGTTTAGGAGTCGGCCACTTACCTTCCTCCTGACGAAGTCCACGGTCTGCCGCGTGTGCATAAGCTTATAGGTGGCGAAGACACGGTCCAGGAGCGGGCCAGACTGCAAGCCGGAGGGTCAGCCAGGCAGCTCACCAACCCCTGCCCTTGACACCCAGGGGGCCACTGCCTGCCTCTCCCAGGCCCCAGGGTGTGGACAGGGTGGCCCCTGGAGCTGTGTGAGGGGACAGAGCAGGAGAGGCGGGGCCGGGGGAGCCGTCCTCACCGTGTAGTTTCGGAAGCTGTCCTTGTCTTTGGCTGCTTCTGTCTCCATATCAGGCTGGGAGACCAGGGAAGGGTCTGGGTCCTGGTAGGGTGGGGAGGGGGGTGAACCCATTTCACCAGGAAGTCAGCTCCAAGAGGAAGGGAGGACACCCCATGGGGGCCGGGACTTTTGGATATGGAGGCGGTGGGCACCTCAGGGCACCGGCGCCTGGCCTTGGTGAGCCCGAGTCAAGACTTCCAGCCCCGAGTCCTTATCTGCTGAGCGGATGCTGGGGATGTCTGCTCTGAGGGTGATGCTTGGCAGTGACCACACAGCACCTGCACCGGAGTCTCCTTCTCAGGACGCAGGTCTGCAGGGAACCCAGCGTTTGGGCCCGTGACCTCTGCCCTAGATAGACCACGGCCGGGAGGGAGCCCTTTGACCCAGACGACTGGGCCGGCAGAAACCCGCTGGGTGCGGGGCACGGGGTTGCCCCGCTTTCCCTGAGTACGCAGTCTGCGTGGGCCAGGGGTACTCACCGCAGCCACCTTCATCCTGAGAGAGGCACAGCTCCACGGGCCCGCGTGCCCGTATATATGCCCACAGGTTACATAAGTGACCGGACACCACCCAGCCCCTTGGCCTTGGCCCTCGGTAATGAGTGACCATCCACCCTCCTGCTGGCCTCTGAGAGTTAATGTGTCAGCATAGCCCCNTGAAAGTGAAGTCGCTCAGTTGTATCCGACTCTTAGCAACCCCATGGACTGCAGCCTACCAGGCTCCTCCGTTCATGGGATTTTCTAGGCAAGAGTACTGGAGTGGGGTGCTATCGCCTTCTCTGTTTGCATGAAAGAGACCTCTGTAATATTGCCTCCTTTTAAAAAATATGGAAAAAGGAATGAGAAGGGAAGCAGTATAGCCTCCTATCTTGAGGGTCTACTCAATACCTCCTCCAAGTGCCATGTTCTTATTCTTCTCCTCTCTGTCAAGGGTCACTTCTTAGCAGGATATAGGTTGGGAATTCATGAGTGAGAGTCCTCCTAATGACGATACTGCTATTTCTCTCAAGGTCCCTGTGTGTAAGTGGGGGTTGGGCATGGGGCAGATCCTACTGTCCTTTCAGTCAACAACTTACCAGGTTGTTGTTGCATGTTCAGTTGCTCAATCATGTCTGACTGTTTGTGAACCCATGGACTGTAGCCCATCAGGCTCCTCTGTCCTTGGGATTCTCCAGGCAAAAATACTGGAGTGGGTTGCCATTTCCTCTTCCAGGGGATCTCCCCGACCCAGGGATTGAACCCAGGTCTCCTGTACTGCAGGCAGATTCTTTACCGTCTGAGCCACTGAGTTGTTACGGTGTCTCAAGTTTTTCTAAAGGGCCAGGTAAATCAAAGCTATGAGAAACAGAAGAATTTTCCCGACTATCCTGGGATACAGGAAAAAGGGGGCAGTTGAGACTGCATTCTAGTGGGGAGAGCGTGTTTTAAAACGAAGCCACTTGGCTGGGGCCAGATGTGGTGGAAGCAGCAGCAGAACGATGTTGCCGTGAGAAGCAAGTGTCCACAGAAGAGGTCACTGCCCTTCCTGGAGGGCAAATGTTTACCGACATCTTGACTCGGTGGGCTGGCACCTGGTCCTCAGAGCAGTAACCTCCGAAGGGAAACAAAACTGGGAAATAGAAAAGGAACCAGCACAGATATTACTGGAATTTTTGGCAAAGAAAGAAAAAAAGGAACCAGATTTGACTGAGAAGGAAGAAGCAATGTAGAGAGAAAGGAAGAGAACGCTTGGCCTTGTTGGTATGAAGAGTTAAGTGGAGGACTATGCACGTTGGTGGGATATTTTATGAGCTACTCTGGGGATGCCTCTGTCGCGGTGCTGGCTGGCGTAGTCTGAAGACACTTTATGACCACCACATTGCCTTGTTCCAAAAAAGGCTGTAAGATGGCTTACAGCACTAGGCAAAATGGAGCCAGATAATATCAAGGGCATGGCTACCCAGTGCAGTATTCTTGCCTGGAGAATTCCATGGACAGAGGAGTCTGGTAGGCTACAATCCATGGGGTCACAAAGAGTTGGACATGATTGAGTGATTAACACTTTCACTTTCAACATCATTTGAAATAGGTGAGAGGGGGATAAAGGGGCCGAGAATGAGGCTGGCATAAGTAACGAAGACCAAAGTGCCCTGTATTCTGGGATGGAGCACAGACTTAACTCCAGTTTTTATCAGCAAGTTTGAAAAGCCAACTCACAATGTCGTAAGATAGTGGCAAGTGAACTAACTGTTCAGGAGAAGCACAAATATCCAGTGCGAAGGGCAGAATGAAATAACTCTGGAGAGTCCACATAAAGAGGCCATTGTGCAGTGTAATCAACAGCATTCTTATGGGGCACAATGATAAATTTCATGGAACCATTTTGCAGAATGTCCTGCATTGCTGACCAAGGACGATGCAAACCAAGGACGAATCCTGAGGGTACAAAAAGGATTTTCTGGATGCCTGCCTGGCTTTAATTCTGAGGTACATTTTAAAGGATCTGAGGAAATAGTAAAAGCCAATTCCTTAATGTTCCTTTATACATTTGGCCCAAGGTAAAGCCATAGCTGATAGGTAGCTGAAGTTCAAAACTGGATATCTTCCATGTGGAGTTCTACTATTTCAGACAGCTAGGAGGGAAGTACTAAGACAATGGAACACTGAGTAAGTGTAGGAGTGACACCTTTTAGGTAAATTTAGCAGTCTCAATAATCAGGAGTTTCTGAGGGAGTACCCTAGTGTTTGGCCAAGATTCTCTTTAGGGGAAAAAAAAAAGTGGAATATGTACTCTCAGACAGATGGGCCATTTAGGTTCCAAATTTCTGCTCAGTATAACCTAGTCTTAATTAATATTAGTCTGGAAAATGTGTAAGAAAGGCAAACTAAACATTGTGACTATTAAAATTAATCCTCCCCTCCCCTAAGTCCTGAAAAACATCCATAGAAAGCCTGGCTTTGAGTCCTGTGATTTCCTGATGTTCTTCCAAGTTAAATGATTTTCGTAATGTACATCAAGGTATCAGAATGAAGTGGCTTCTGTATAGAATTAATCAGGAGCCAACTGAAATTCAGAAAATACCTTAGTTTACATTTTTGTCCAGTACTCATGTTCTAAAATTTTCTGGCTTGTAGTTTTCCTATATAATATCTTCCGGCATATTGGTCTGACATTTCTATGTAATGGACTGTAATAATTCTGATTTTATCTTTTTGCCTAGATCTTAGTAGATCTTTTCTCCCCTTGAAATATTTACTTGCAATAGGGAATAACCTCTGCCTTCTGTTACAAGTTAATCACTAAAAGGATATTGCCTATAAGTTTAAAATATACATAATGGCCTATCTCTGGGAACTCTGCCTACCAGGTGATGAGAATTTATCTAAAGCACCTTTGATTGGCTCACAGGAAACATCCTGACCAGGCCCACTTGTGCACAGTTAAAGGAAGGGGAAATTGACACATCCCCTCTGGGGTTTGGGTGGAACCAGGACTTTCACCCCACCCTCTTCAGTATAAAAGAAGTCTGAGTTCTCACCAGGAAGATAGTTTTTAGGGATACTAGCCCATCATGTTCTTAGTCTGCTGGTTTTCAAATAAAGTCGCCATTAGGTGCCCGACAACTCTTGATTTACTTGCCTGGCTTTGGTGGGAAGTATGAACTTGGATTTGGTTAACAAATTGACAAAGGCAGTCGGGAGCCTTGCAGCTGGCGGGCAGTCAGTCTCAGCTGGGGGTTTTTCAGGTAAGGCCTTAATCAGGGCTGCTTGCCCTGCGGGTCTTCCCTTCAAGATTACAAATGGAACTGGCGGCCCCAGGGCGTGGCAATGGGAGCCGGGAATCCAACTGATGGACTTGGTACAGTAGGGTAAGTCACTCTGAGATGTGAAAATGCGGGAAGTCCTTTCTCTTCCATTTTGGGTTATCTCCTCTAAACTTGTTTTCTGTTTGAGTGGGGTGCGTATGTGCTGAGTCACCTCAGTTATGTCCAACTCTTTGCAACGCTATGGACTGTAGCCCACCAGGCTCATCTGTCCACGGAATTCTCCAGGCGAGAATACTGGAGTGGGTTGCCATGCCCTCCTCCAGGGTATCACCTGACCCAGGTTTTGGACCTGCGTCTTTCTTCTCCTGCATTGGCAGGCGTGTTCTTTTCCCCTACTGCCACCTGGGAAGCACCCTGTTGGAAAGGGAAAACAGTTCTTGGACCGTTACCTGATTTGTGACCAGGTATTTCGTTTCTTCAGATGCCAGCACGTGCATGCTGTTTATTTTGTTTGTCGTATTTCTGTCTTTTAAAAATGGGGAACGTTTCTGCTATTCCTGGAGCAAGTTCTCTGAAGCACATTTTGGGTAAATGATTACAGCTATGAACCCGCGACTGGGAGGAAGGTTTTAGTTGTCACAATGTTTGGCAGCGATACCTGGTAGACTCTCAACAAGGGATTGAGGCGCTGTTACCTTGGGATCCTGTGCGGCTTGTATTGTCACCCTTGCTGGTCAAGTACATCATTTGTGGCTTCTTGTTTCATTGGTGTGGATCCAGCAGCTCTCCGAGGAGTCATGTTGCCTTGGGGTTAATGTTTCTTGCGTTATGTAAAACCCTGAGACCAAATTTGAGGGTTTATTTAGGGTTTTCTGTTTTGGTCCTCAGGTTTTTCATTTTGTCTTGATACCATTTTTTATTTACAGACTAACGTCAAATGGAGGAAAGGAACAAGAGCAACAACAAAAAACCTGTCTGTTCTTGTCTGAAAGCAGGATGTCTCAGGGAGAAGATAAGGTTTCCCCTTGGTTCATAAAATCACCCAAAACCCCATCCTAGATTCAGTTGGCTAATGTCAAGGGGAAAAGGCATCCTTTTAATGGTTCAATTCAGTTCAGTTCAGTCGCTCAGTCGTGTCCGACTCTCTGCGACCCCATGAATTGCAGCACGCCAGGCCTCCCTGTTCATCACCATCTCTCGGAGTTCACCCAGACTTGCGTCTATCGAGTCCGTGATGCCATCCAGCCATCTCATCCTTGGTCGCCCCCTTCTCCTCCTGCCCTCAATCCCTCCCAGCATCAGAGTCTTTTCCAGTGAGTCAACTCTTCACATGAGGTGGCCAAAGTATTGGAGTTTCAGCTTCAACATCAGCCCCTCCAATGAACACCCAGGACTGATTCATTTTAGCCCTAAGAGTGCTTAGAATACTCTCAGAATGAATAACTGATAACTGGTAAAATTAGATTAAAACTATGTTGAGTCCCAAGGCCCCAGTACGTATAAGATTTCTTTGGAAGAGTTCTGAAGGAGTGTAAATGTTGCAAATAAAGGTAAAAATAGGTACACAGGCTTCATGTTTTTAACTCTTATGCTACTGTGGTACTTTTGGAGCCAAGTGAATTATTCTACCTTTTCTTTCTCCCTTTGATTAGAAATTCTGGTCCACATCAAGAGACAACATCAAATTGGCAGATCATATGGGAAACCGAAATGAATGGTAATATTCTGTCTAGAGATTAAGCATAATTTACACAGTGAGAATGAGTGATTTGATAGACCCCTCCTCCCTCCACACCTTTTCCAGAATAATCTAACTTCGTTTTTTATTGCCATGTTCTCACCCCTGTGAACTACCTAGATACAATCAGTGACCTCTCTGACCCCTTCTCTCTCGGAAAGAATCCCCCATTTCTGTGATTTGGGCAAGCTTAGCCAAGGGCTGCACCACTTCTGAAGATTACCAAACCCGGCATTTCTTTTCTGGATTCATGTATGAATTCTTGCGACAATGGAAGGCTTCTGAAAACTGAGGAGAGTTCTGCAAAGTCCCAATAATCCTGGGAAACAAACAAAAATCACCATCAGCATTTGATACTCATGTCCATACCATGTAAGAACTCTACAGAATTTATGTAGATCAACTGAGTGAGTTTGGAACTTTCAGTTTAAAAGGAAATTAAAACAAAACAAACTGGTAGAATGAGCCCATTCCTTTTCATTAACAGAATGTTTAAATAGAGAGATGGCAAACTACAGGGGTTAAGTGCACAGATTTTGAAGACAGACCGCATGCTCTGAATCCCAGTTATAAGCTGTTTTTATTTAGCCTGTCTGTGCCTCAGTTTCCTTTTCTGTAAAATGCATATAATAATATTACCTGCATTTTAAGCTTGGTTTGGGGAGTTAATTTATAAATACTCTATATATTTTGGTAGGATAAATGAATAATTCAAGTTTGGAAGTACAGTTATTTTAAGAAGAATTTGGTCAAAGAACAAAATTATGATTTCTTAAAAAGCAGAGACATTACTTTGTCAACAAAGGTCCATCTAGTCAAGGCTATGGTTTTTCCAGTCATCGTGTATGGATGTGAGAGTTGGACCATAAAGAAAGCTAATTGCCAAAGAATTGATGCTTTTGAACTGTGGTGTTGGAGAAGACTCTTGAGAGTCCCTTGAACTGCAAGGAGATCCAAGCAGTCCATCCTAAAGGAGACCAGTCCTGGAAGTTCATTGGAAGGATTGATGTTGAAGGTGAAGCTCCAATACTTTGGCCGCCTCATGTGAAGAACTGACTCATTGGAAAAGACCCTGATGCTGGGAAAGATTGAAGGCAGGAGGGGAAGGGGATGACAGAGGATTAGATGGTTGGATGGCATCATTGACTCAATGGACATGAGTTTGAGTAAACTCCAGGAGTTGCTGATGGACAGGGAGGCCTGGTGTGCTGCAATCCTTGGGGTCACAGAATTGGACATGACTGAGTGACTGAACTGAACCGAATATATCTTGAAAGGTATCACAGTGTAACTTTATGATAGACTTTAAATATGTATCTGTTGATTCAATAGGGAAAATAACAATTATTTTCCCTTCCCCATCGAGGAACCCCATAGATATCAGAAACTGAATTTAGCCTGAGAAACTGGGAATGGTTGGCAAAATGCCAATTTCCTCTTATCTCTGAACCCCAATGGGCAAAACAACACTGTCCAACCCACTATTGTATTGAAGGACACAGGTCAGTACAGTGATGGAGAGGTGATGTTTTCCCATCAACCATGAATAAGCTCCTTCCCTTCTCTTTCTACTGGGACCATCCCACCTCAGCCACTTTGGGTTGGGGGCATGGGGTTAAGAGGCAAGCAAACTGGAGTGGTCAGAAGATGATGAACATGTTCTAACTTGCTGAGATCTCCCTACATGGGCAGATATACAAACTGCATGACTGCTGTTGTTTAGTTACTAAGTTGTGTCCGACTCTTTGAGACCTGTGGATTGTAGCCCATCAGGCTCCTCTGTCCATGAGATTTCCCAGGCAAGAATACTGGAGTGGGTTGCCATTTCCTTTTTTGAACTGTATACATCCCAACATTTCTCTCCCCCTCTAACCCATTTTCCACACAGCAGTCAGAGTGATGTTGTAAGTCAGAAAGAGAAAAACAAATATTGTAAAATTAATGTATAAATGTGGAATCTAGAAAAATGGTACCGATGAATCTATTTGCAAAGCAGAAATAGGGACACAAATGTAGAGAACAAACCTATGGACACCAGGCAGGAAAAGGAGGGGTCAAGTGAATTGGGAGACTAGGACTGACATATATACACTACTATGTATAAAACAGATGATTAATGAGAACCTACTGTATAACACTGGAGCTTTACTTAATGCTCTGTGGTGACCTAAATGGGAAGGAAATCCAAAAAAGAGGGGATATATATGTATGACAGATTCACTTTGCTATACAGCAGAAAATAGTACAACATTGTAAATCAACTATACCCCAATAAAAATTTTAAAAGTATTTAAATCAGTAATTCTTTTACTTATAACCTTCTAGAGACTTGAAGAAAATCCAAACTCCTCTCCATCATCTCCAATGTCCTGATGGCTCCAGCTTACCTTCCAGCCTCCTCACTATCTGTTTCCCCTATTCCTCATTAGGCTCAAACTGCATGGATCCACCTTCCATTATGAAAACTGGCAGCTCTTGCCCTTGTCTGGCATTGTTGTGCCTGCCAACCCCACTCCCTGCAAAGTTACTCCCCAGTGACTATGCGGCTAATTCCCCACTGACTATGCGGCTAACTCCTCAGCCCCCGCTTCAACACATCATCTTAGAGGCCTTCTTGGAATACTGCCCATGTGAGCCCCTCTCACCTGTACCAGCCCCATCACAGCACTTATCATGAAATGTGATCATTTTTTTCTCCTTCTTTCTTTCCTGACATACTCTTGACACTGTAATCTCTATGAGGATAACATATGGAGTATCCTTTGTTCCCTGCTGCTCCACCACAGCTTAGCACAGTCCTTGTTTATTGCAGAACTCCAGAAATAATGAATGAGTCTGTCACCTGGTCATGATGATTACATGTAGAGAGTAACAGGATATTATGAAGAAAAACAAAGCTCAGTGTTTTCGGTTTATTTGTTACAATGAACCAACAGGAGGGAAGAAGGAAAGCATTTCCTTCCCCTATTTCATTCCACATCAAATTTGTAAAAGTCCTACTTCCTAATATGTAACCCATCACCACATCAGTTATTTCTCAAATTTTCCACTTAGGGAGGATGTAAACATTTTTGGTTGCATGTTTTTGAGGACTCCTAGAGCAATCTTGGGGCTATCCCAGTGGCTTAGACAGTAAAGAACCTGCCTACAATTCAGGAGATGCAGAAGACACAGGTTTGATCTCTGGGTTGGGAAGATACCCTGTAGGAAGGTATGACAACCCACTCTAGTATTCTTGCCTGGAGAATCCCATGGACAGAGGAACCTGAGCCCATGGGGCTGCAAAGAGTCAGACATGACTGAGCGAACTCTCATGCATGCACTCAGAGCAGTATTAAAGATCAAAAGGAATCTTCCCAGCATTAAGTGGAGTAGGGGAAAGGGGTAGAGCAGAAGAATTTACATCTATCGTTCACTGGCTGAAGAGGGTCTCCTCAAGCCTGAAGAGGGGCCCAGTAAAGGCAGGTTGTGTGAATGACAAGGATGTGTCTGCCTCTCTGAGCAGGGTCCAGAGAGGACCCCTGATATGATGGTACGTGGCTGTCAGTGAGGCTGAACATCAAGAGCAGTGGTTGCTGCCTAGCTTGACCATGACCAATGGAAGGAGATGGAGCCACCTGACTTCAGATAGACGAGAGGACTGCAAGGATGCCAGCACCCATGGCAAGCCAGAGAAAGAGGTAATTCCCTTATTTCTAGGCTCATGAGATGCCTTTGGATTCCTGAAAATGACTGAAACTGAATTTCTCACCTCCTGGCTTAGGGTGGGAGCTTAGAGTTTGAATTAATTTGATTAATAATAATGTCCATGGTGTCATTTCTTACACTTGAAAGTTCATGAACAAATTTACTCGATACCTGGTTAAAGTGATCATACATATAACAATAGGAAGATTTCAGATATCAGGG
>SJYV01055799.1:0-58558 GCA_006410875.1 Neotragus pygmaeus
ACAGTTCAAAAGTATCAATTCTTTGGTGCTCAGCTTTCTTCATAATACAACTCTCACATTCATACATGACTCCTGGAAAAACCATAGCTTTGACAAGATAGAACTTTGTTAGGAAAGTAATGTCTCTGATTTTTAAAAATGATGTGTAGGTTGAACATAGTTTTTCTTCCAAGGAGCAAGCATCTTTTAATTTCATGGTGACAGGAACCATCTGCAGTGATTTTGGAGGTCAAAAAAGTAAAGTCTGTCACTGTTTCCATCGTTCCCCATCTACTTCCCATGGAGTAATGGGATCTTAGTTTTGATGATGTTAGTTTTCTGAAAGTTGAGTTCTAAGCCACGTTTTTCACTCTGCTCTTTCACTTTCATCAAGAGGCTCTTTAGTTATTCTGTTGCTTTCTGCCATAACGGTGGTGTCATCTGCATATCTGAGGTTATTGATATTTCTCCTGGCAATCTTGATTCCAGCTTGTACTTCTTTCAGCCCAGTATTTTGCATGAGGTATTCTGCACATAAATTAAATAAGCAGGGTTACAATATACAGCCTTGGAGTACTCCTTTCCCCATTTGGAGCCAATCTGCTGCTCCATGTCCAGTTCTAACTGTTGTTTCTGGATCTGCACACAGATTTCTCAGGAGGCAGGTAAGGTGGTCTGCTATTCCCATCTCTTTCAGAATTTTCCACAGTTTGTTGTCATCCACACAGTCAAATGCTTTGGCACAGTCAATAAATCAGAAGTAGATATTTTTTTTGGAACTCTCTTACTGTTTCAATGATCCAACAGTTGTTAGCAATTTGGTTTCTGGTTCCTCTGCCTTTTCTAAATCCAGTTTGAACATCTGGAAATTTATGGTTCATGTACTGTTGAAGCCTGGCTTAGGGAATTTTGAGCATTACTTTGCTCACCTGCAAGATGAGTACAGTTGTATAGTAGTATGAACATTCTTTGGGATTGCCTTTATTTGGGATTGGAATGAAAACTGACCTTTTCCAGTCCTGTGGCCACTGCCGAGTTTTCCAAATTTGCTGGCATAATGAGTGCAGCACTTTAACAACATCATTTTTTAAGATTTGTAAGAGTTCAGCCGGAATTCCATCACCCCCACTAGCTTTGTTCATAGTAATGCTTCCTAAGGCTCACTTGACTAAACATTCCAGGATGTCTGGCTCTAGGTTAATGATCACACAATTGTGGTTATCTGCACTATGAAGATCTTTTTTTTTATAGTTCTTCTGTGTATTCTTGCCATTTCTTCTTAATATCTTCTGCTTCCATACCATTTGTGTCCTTTATTTTGTCCATCTTTTCATGAAATATTCCCTTGCTATCTTTAATTTTCTTTTCTTTTTTTTTTTTTTTTTGAAGCTTGTGTTACACCTGTGGTGGATTCATGTCGATGTATGGCAAAGCCAATAGAGTATTGTAAAGTAAAAATAAATAAATAAATAAAAATAAAAAATATCTTTAATTTTCTTGAAGAGATTGCTAGTCTTTCTCATTGCATTTTGGGAATGGGAAAGAGCTTTATTGGTAATTAAAATACATGTTTACAGGTACTCTGAGTGAGGCAGATCCTTAACTAGGCTTGGAAGGTCCAAGAAGCCTTTCCATGCTAAGTGCCAACTCACCTAAGCAACTCCACAGAGAAGCCCAAAGAAGAGCATTACATGAGGAGGGATACACACAAGAAAAGTTTATTGACAAGAAGTCATGTCAGTTTCCAGAAACTTAGTATAGCTGAGATGCAACTGAAGGGAAATTGTGTCTAATACCAATGTGCAAAATACAGCAGGCATCAGGGGATCAAAGGAGAGCATTAAAAAATTCTCTCCTAAAATCAAAACAATAACGACAACAAAAACAATCCCGACACTTGATGCTTGGCATTATTATATTATATACCATTTAAACTTTATTTCCTGTAGTCTATTGTTGCCTGTTATCTCCCAGAGCCTCCCATTAAAATGCAAGTGTGTTAATAGTTGGAAGGTGTATTAATCAAAGCTCCTTTATAAACTAAAAACTTGGTGGATTTTAGAATAACTGAGGAGTGTAGGTGGAAAATTACCAAAGGAAACTTAATCCATTCTACAGTTTTGCTGCAGGCTATCTCCACTTGTAATCATCATGCCCCCTTTCTAATCTTTGTGAGGAGCTGTATTAATGTTTCAGTGCCAAGACCTTAAGGCAGGGACTTCCAGGCTGGCTGGAAGCAAACAGTAGAGAAAATGTCATAAACACATCCTCGATAGATTTCCACCAATTTCAACAGACTCTGAGATGTGATACCAAAGTTTTCTGGGTGAGTATCCAACTCTGGCCTTCTGAGATTCACCCATCACCAGTCTTTANAGGCTGGCTGGAAGCAAACAGTAGAGAAAATGTCATA
Organism: Neotragus pygmaeus; assembly: GCA_006410875.1. Taxonomy (NCBI): domain Eukaryota; kingdom Metazoa; phylum Chordata; class Mammalia; order Artiodactyla; family Bovidae; genus Neotragus; species Neotragus pygmaeus. The sequence continues at coordinate 2,393 of SJYV01055799.1, forward strand.
AACACATCCTCGATAGATTTCCACCAATTTCAACAGACTCTGAGATGTGATACCAAAGTTTTCTGGGTGAGTATCCAACTCTGGCCTTCTGAGATTCACCCATCACCAGTCTTTAATCCTTTCAAATGTTTGAAAATGATAATCACATCCCTCTCCCCTTGAGCTATGAAGATTGCATTTTACTTGGTTTTTCGTAAACCAATCCTTCTTTTTCTTTTAAATATAAGCTTATTTATTTAATTGGAGGTTAATTACTTTACAATATTGTATTGGTTTTGACACACATCAACATGAATCTGCCACTGGACTCTGTGGGAGAGGGAGAGGGTGGGATGATTTGGGAAATCAACCTTTGACACATATGTGATGCCTTTGCAGCAGAGAGATTTACAATTTCATTGTTAAATTATGACATGATCAGTATATTTCCAAATGCACATTAATTTTAAAAAATCTAAATGGATAGGCAGGAAGAACAACTGTGCCCTATTTAAATTTGAAGTTATCAATTCTAGATATCTATATTGCTCATTCATCTCCACTTCACCTCAGAGACACAATAGGAAAATCCTTAAGATAGGATATGTAATTGGTTTAACTCTCTTGGTATTCAGTAGTCTTTAATATATGATGTTGAGACTCATTCCCAATTTAAATTTTGAACCTAGTGACAGATACCTTTTCTTAAAAGGAGAGAATACTTAATAGGGCTTAATAAACAGTTAAAAGAAGTGAAAGGTATAGTTAACAGTATGGAAGAGAAGAATGCTAACTGGGGGACTTGCAGATATCTTTAAACAATGCACATAAGGATACTCTGGACTTTCAACTGTATCACAATTCAAATTTCTTCATTCCTTTCCTTCTTTTTGTCCTAATAACAGATAGGACTCATGAATTTAAACATTTGGAGAGCATATATAATATCCATTTATATAAGATTTAGACAAGGTTGAGTTTAGACTTTCAATGACTGTTTTTTCCTCTGACCAGATACATATGCACTAAATAATGGAACAGAATGTGAAATAATAAGAGCAGAACTTATAATATGCTTTTTATTTATTTAAAATATTACAAAATTATGGTAGATATAACTGACTCATTGTACTATGCAGATATAATAGTGTATCTTGAAAAAGTCAAGTAACTTCAGTATCTATTTTACCTATATAAGGAATATAATTATCAAATTCATGTAATTTGACTTTGCCTCATTCTCCCTTCCTAAACCTTTTTGCCAAACTAGATATATCCCTTTGGCTGTTGACTTGATGAAATGAGCCAGATAATTACCAAATTTTTACTTTATTATGTGCCCATGTAGACACAGTCAAATTGGACCATATAATGAAATGTTTAAATATATCCATACATTTTACAAAAAATGAAGCCCCAAACTAATCCTCCTCCTAGAACTTGGTCACTAGGGTATTTAAGGATGCACAACTGCAGCTGATGCAGAAGTTCTTTCCCAGATGTTCAATTTGACCTGGGGCAGCTCAATCAAAGTTTGTAAGGTTTCCAATGTTCCTAGTGGGAATTTTCAGAAAAAGAGGCATATGGATTATTCTGGCAAGTGGATATACAGACAGAAACTTGTGTGCAATGACTCCAGAACTGGAAATCTCCCTGAGAGCAAGTCAAATAATAATATTATTTGTAAAAATAATATTAATAAATAGTGAAAGTCACACTGTTAGTGTTTTGCAAGGAAATGAATCAACCGTCCACAAAGCAATAGGATTAGAGAAAGTGAGGCTTCATGCTGAGAACCAGAGAAGAGAAACAGAAAGAAGAGGGGAAAAAAGGAGAGTAAAACTTCCTGCATAACAGCATGCATATATGATAAGGGACATAGGTAGGTAGAGGTTTAGAGAGAATACCCTTCTCAAAAGTATTTGTCCACATCCCAAATCAGTCAGCTTTCATTACATCTTTATTCCAAGCTGTCCAAGCTGTGCCCAAGACATGAAGAAAATAGAATAAGCAAACTCATTTTTATTTTGGAGATATTAAATTCAAATCAAAAGTTAAACATTAAGGGTTTAATCACGTGTTCAGCAATGTCCTGGGCACTTTGGAGAAAAACAGGAGCTCAGGAATTTAGACTCAGTAAAGTTTTCCAGGCCATTAGAACTTTAACATCATTCTGATAAGTTATAAAAAACAAAGGTATTAAACTTCCATATCCATTAGTTTTTTTCTGATGGTTAAAATATGTATAAATATTAAATTATTAGCAAAGACAATAAACCTATGTACAATTTATGGATTAAAGACTGATTTGTGATGTAGGTAGCACAGTTATTCTAAGAAAAGAGAGCTCAATAGTGGTTGAACAGATTGGAGGAGATTTCCTGAGATTGAAGATTGAGTGGAGCTTAGAAGATCTTATTAGCTAGAGAGGATTGCAGAGAGCATCCTCCCCAAGTTCCAAACAGCAAAGCATGAATCAATGATATTAGAAAAATTACCAGGCAAACCTAGATTGGAGAGGAATTGTGCTGAGGGTGAAAGATGAGAGCAGTGGGAAATATGACTCCATGAAGTAGGAAGAATTATCAAAACGAGAGAGACATCAATAATGTTCAGAATTATCATTCCCTGTATCCTGATGATGTTGGAGTGAACTGATTCTTGAAAATTTTAGCAGTCTTTATTAATGAACTCAGCTTCTGTCTCATACACTTCAACTATTACCTCCCCTCACTCTCTGGGAATCCTGTAGGTCTATGACTACATTTGCAGATCCTCTGTTGTAGTGACATGGTGGTCATTGCACACAGAGAAGACTTGTTACTTTCTTCTCCTCCTTCAAAGTAGGTTATGTCAAGGTATTTTTGCAAGTACTGTTGCAAGACTAGAAGGGTGACAGTTTGTCTTGGTGATTAGGAGGAGGAAGAGCTGGAAAATGAATGAAACATATACCTGGGAACTATTTTTGGTTCAAATCTGAGAAAGAAAATCTGACATAAGGCCCACAGAGTACAGATAAAGCTTAAGATGGAATCAAAGGTAGAAAGTTGGAAGTCAGACTGCACTCAGAAACACACAGAGGGGTTAAAGAAATAGAAAATTAAAAAAAGAAGGCATTCAAGACTTGAGTCACAGATTAGGTTAAAAACTATATATCTATCTTCATTAGGAACTAGATATTTGTTCAAGGAAAAAAGGAAATCACTTCAATCTTTTCCTGAGAATCAGATTCCATGACACATAGTGTTTATACTTAATTTCCAAAGAGTATGTAGTATTCTAATTTTCTTGAGCTTTTCTGTTTGGGACAATAAAACATTCTTTACCTTTCTTAACCTTCTTAGTCAACAGTGTATGTTTCCTTGTTGGACCTTCTTTACGTGTTTCTTAAATTCTGTTATTCTAAAAAGCTGAAATGAAGGGATTATAAAAAAAAGTCACCTCTCTCATTCCTGTGCTTAATAAAAGTAACATTCTTTATCCTTTCTGCTCTCACTGTATTGAAAGAAGTTGTTTATCTATGACGTATCACACTCTATCTTCAAGCAAATATTTCAGTGTATATCAGCATACCTCAACTCTGTACTCCTTGAAGGAAAGGGTCATCATTGCAGAAAAAAAGNGGCTCCTCCATCCATGGGATTTTCCAGGCAAGAGTACTGGAGTGGGGTGCCATTGCCTTCTCCGGCAAAGAGCATAATCAGTCTAATTTTGGTATTGCCCCACTGCATTTATTCGCCTGCTCAGAGGACACCTATTCGGTGGTGCAGAGCAGGCCGTTGTGTGGTGAGGAGATATGGGTGTTGTCCATGCCCATAAATTCACACTAATGAGCATGGCTTGGAAAACCTCCTGCCATCTTTTTGGGTTGTGTGAATAAAATGCTGTGTTTCGGGGGTGGGGAGCAGGGATGATGTACTGGGTTAATAATTCAGTGCGTTTGTAAACAGGGCTCTAGGAGCGAAAAGTTAGTGCCAGAACAGAACAGCATGTACTTCTAAGTATGTAAAACTAATAGACATGTGTTCTTGCCTAAGAGGCCCAGTTACTGTCTGTTGAAAAGGAAAAACATTTTAATGCATTAGAAATATATGGCAGCTGTTGTAAGATCTGAAAGGCCAGCCCAGTGCAGTTTCCTTCATTTTTCATCCATTTCACCAATATCTATTGACATATATGCCCCTGAACATTTTACTTTCTACCAGTCAGCACATAGCACCAACAAAACAAAACAAATTCCCCCAAACTGAAACCCTTATCTCTATGAGAAGGTCCAGACTTTTATTCCATTGTCAAAGACACAACCAGGTAGGATGGCTTTTGAATTTTCAAGTCTCTTTCTTATATTCCTCAGCTTAGATGGTGTCAGCGGTGTTTTCTGTAAAGTGTGTCTTTTTATTGGTGTCTGTAGAAAAGAGAGGGATGAAGGATTTTTGCTAGAGGGGAATTTTGATGATGTGTTAGAAATAGCACAGATCTATTGGGTGCAGCTTTTTGTTTGTTTGTTTCGCTTCTTTGCCTACTTTTGCCACTGTGCAGTTAAATCCTTCCAGAGGATTTTTTTTTTTCCTATTACATAGGAGGCAGTATACCGCTCACTTGCTGAGTAGTGATCCTTTGAGGGTTCCCAATGACCATGCAGCCCCTTTCTAGTCGAGCTGTGGTGGGTTAGGGAGGGATCATGCCACCCTCCCCTAGGTGACCTCCAGGCATTCCTTTGAAAGGAAGCAATGATGGAGACTTAGCCATGAGGAACGAAATGCCTCTTCTCTTTACAGTTTGATGATGCCTTCCTTTGTAGCTAGTTCAGCACGCTTGTCCTGATTTATGATTTTTTTGCCATCTGGTTTATTTCTCTTGTTGGTTTGTATTGTTTTAAATATGCCTGAGGCCATCTTTGAGTCTTTTCTTTAAAAAATACAAATTGAAAAAGCAAATCATAGGAGTGTCATTTGAAGGTTAAGGATGAAAGAGAAGTTTAAATAGGTCTTGGATCTTCCCTGTGAAGTTCAGTAGCTAAAAATAAAGTTCTTTTTACTTTGTTGATTATGTAATAGAACACATTCTCAGATGTGAATGCTATGGAATGTCTCAGTTGTTCAGAGAGTTCTTGTTTGGGTTTTCTTAAACAGAAGTGCAAGGGTTCTATCAAACAAGTGAATGCGTTTGCTTAGAGACTGAGCACCTATTGCGTGGGAGCCACTGTTGGGGCTCATTTTGTGATGTTGATGAGTTTTAACCAGAGGTGGGACTTGATTTTTGCTTGGTCTAACCTCATTTTTCATTCTCTTGAACTAGATTACTCTCTCTAAAGAAAAACTTGTGTGTGGAGGGAGTGGGGAAGTAGTCCTGTTGTAAGAGGAAAGGGTGGAGTTGGGTCGGGGGCGTCTTTGTTTTTAAAAGAGAAGGTTCTCCGGGTGCTGTGTGCTGTGTTCTGGGCAGCCATGAAATATTGGTGACCTGGATAACTATGTTTAAACCATGTTCTTATTAAAACCAGCAGTCCTGGCTTTCCCAGACAAAGAAATTCTGAAACAATTTTGGAAATACATTCACAAGAGTGGAATTCATAAATGGAACTGTACAGCCATCAGCTGCACTGTTTAGACATAAAGTTGGATGAGCAAAGGGGGAATTTTACAAGTATGGATTCAAAGCTTTTAAATGAACTTGCCTAATTGGTAGTAGTGATGTAGAGCATCTTGCTGGAAGGAAAACAAATCTTGTATCTAAAAATGTTCTCTTAGATGTGAAAGCAAATGCAGCTTCAAACAATGCTTGGGAAATATCTCGATTAAGGATTTTAAAAATGATTTAAGGATCCAGGGTTAGTGCCTGACACATGGTCCAGTTGCCTCACACAATTTAGCAACCTCATCAAGAGGTACCTAAATCCAGTCAACTGACCTTAGCATCACCTGGGTGGAGTTTGGGACCTGCACATTCCTAGACCTCATTAGATATATTTGGCCAGGTTCCTGGGGGTCAGACAGAGAGTCTGTTTGCTCAGTGGGCTCTCTGGGGATTTCGATGGTTGGCCTAATTTGGGAACTGCTGGCCTAGTCCCTTCCTCTGGACAGGATCCTGTACGTACCATTCCAGACAAATTTTTTTGCCCCACAATTGGCCATGAAACAACATCTCTACAAATGCCTTCAACTCTGGATTATAACTTTATTCATTCGCTGAAGCCCAATTTTAAAATCCAGGCAACTATATAATTCCTTTAAATGACTGAATCAAGTCACATACAGTGCCTCTCAAGGTTTATTGCTGTGTGTTACTATTCTGCTTGAGTCCTCAGGCCATCTGACTGCTCCTGGGTGGGTGGGCTAGAGGCATCAATAGCATTGTCCCCTTGGGTGTGGGGACAGTTGGCAAGGGATTGGCACAGTGTGAGGCATGCTGACTCTCACAGCATCTTTCCAGGGATGCCAGGAACCCCACTTCACAAGCGGATAAGGTAGAGTGATGATACAGGTCACAGAGCTCAGGAGAAGAGCCAGCAGTGAAGCCAGGCCTTCAGGATTTACCCCCTACTTGTTCCCCCACTCTCTCCCGCCCCAAGCCTGATGCTATGTTTTCTTCTTGGGAGATGTGGTTCAGCCCCAGCTGGGCTCCTTGAGGCACACTGGCTCCTCGGGAGACCTCTGGAATCTATTCGGAGGGACAGCACGTCCTGTTCTGATTTGGCATGTTTGAGAGCCATCAAAGGTAGAACTGTTCGTNAGGAGAAGGAGATGACAGAGGTTAAGATGGTTGGATGGCATCACTGACTTGATGGATATGAGTTTGAGCAAGCTTAGGGAGTTGATGGGTAGGGTAGCCTGGTGTGCTGTAGTCCATGGTGTTGCGAAGAGTCGGATACAACTGAGCGACTGAACTGAACTGAAAGTGCCCACACTATATTTCATAGCAGTGACTGATTCATTTAGTAAATGGAAGTTTGTAATTCTAAATCTCCCTCACATATTTTTTCTTTTCCTCACTTCTGGTGGTTAGCTGTTTGTTTCCTGTATCTATAACACTGGTTCTATTTTATGTTTGTTCACCTGTCTTGTTTTATAGATTCAACATATAAGTGAGATTAAATATTAGTAGTACCTGCCTTTCTCTGTCTGACTTATTTTACAGAGGATAATGCCCTGTAGGCCTGTTGTCGCAAATGGCAAAATTTCATTGTTTCTGGCATCTGAGTAATAGTCCCATAATATATAATACAAAATAGATAGCTTTATTTATCCATTTATCTATCTATAGGCATTTAGGCTGCTTCCATATTTAGCAGGAGTTTCTGCGGTGGCTCATTCAGTAAAGAATCCTCCTGTAATGCAGGAGACCAGGGTTTGATCCCTGGGTCAGAAAGTCCCCTAGAGAAGGATATGGTAACCCATTCCAGTATTCTTGCCTGGGAAATCCCATAGACACAAAGAATTTGGTGGGCTACAGCCCATGTTGTTGCAAAGAGTCAAACACGACTTAGTGAATAAACCACCACCACATACCTCAGCAATTGTAAATAAGGCTACAATGAATAAAGGGTTAGATGTATCTTTCCAAGTTAGCTTTTCCATTTTATTTGGACAAATATCCAGGAGTGGAATTGCTAGGTAATGTAATATTTCTTATTTTTAAAATTTTAAGGAATATCTATTTTTTTTCAGTGGCTGCACCAATTTACTGTTCTACTAATAGTGCACAAGAGTTCCTTTTACTCCAGAACCTTGCCAAAACTTAGTATTTGTTTTATTTTTATATTAGTGATTTTGACAGGGGTGAGGTGATATCTCATTGCCATTTTCATTTTCATTTCCTTGATGATTAACAATGTTGAGCATCTTTTCTTGTGCCTCTTGGCTGTCTGTATAGCTTCTTTGGAAAAAATATTTATTCAAGTCCACTGCCCATTTATAATTGGATGATTTTTCTTTGATGTTGAGATGTATAAGTTCTTTGTCAAAGGCTCTATCTGAATCTATTGAAAACATTACCTTATTTTTCTTCTTCAGTTTGTTAGTGTGGTATATAGCCACATTGACTGATTTATGGATACTGAATTACACTTGCATCCCTGGGGTAAATCCCACTTGGTCATGGTGTGTGATACTTTTAATATATTGTTGAATGTGGTTTGCCCATGTTTTGTTGAAGGTTTTTGCATCTACGATCATCAGTATATTGGTGTGTAATTTTCTTTGTGATATCTGTCTGATTTTGATATCAGCATGATGCTGGCTTCAAAATATGACTACAGAAGTGATTTTTTTCTCTGAAACTTTTTATCTTGGAGCAGTTTGAGCAGGTTTGGTAGAACTCACNTACGATCATCAGTATATTGGTGTGTAATTTTCTTTGTGATATCTGTCTGATTTTGATATCAGCATGATGCTGGCTTCAAAATATGACTACAGAAGTGATTTTTTTCTCTGAAACTTTTTATCTTGGAGCAGTTTGAGCAGGTTTGGTAGAACTCACCTTTGAAGTTATCTGGTTTCGGAATTTGTTTGTTGAGAGTTTTTGTTTGTTTGTTTGTTTGTTTTTGTTTGTTTGTTTGTTTTTAGTTTAGTTCAGTTCAGTTCATTCGCTCAGTCATGTCTGACTCTTTGCGACCCCATGAATCGCAGCATGCTAGGCCTCCCTGTCTATCACCAACTCCCAGGGTCCACCCAAACCCATGTCCATCAAGTTAGTGATGCCATGCAACCATCTCATCCTCAGTCATCCCCTTTTCCTTCTGTCTTAAATCTTTCCCAGCATCAGGGTCTTTTCAATGAGTCAGCTCTTTGCATCAAGTTATTAGAGTTTGGCCAAATTATTGGAGTTTCAGCTTCAACATCAATACTTCCAATGAACACCCAGGACTGATCTCCTTTAGGATGGACTGGTTGGAACTCCCTGCATTTTTTAATTACTGATTCAATTTATTTACTGGTAATTTATCTCTGAATGCTTTCTATTTCTTCATGATTCAGTCTTAGAAGACTACACACATCTAGGAAGTTGTCTGCTTCTTCCAGATTGTCTATTATATTGGCAAATAATTGTGCATTGGTCTTTTATGACCCTTTGTTTGTCGATTGTAAGTTCTTTTTCATTTCAAATTTTATTGATCTAAGGTCTCAGAATTATTTGAAAATTCTAACAAACTTTCTCAATTTAGTTTATCTTTTCAAAGAACCATCTCTTAGCTTTATTGACCTTTCTCTTGTTTTTTAGTTTTTTTTATTTGGTTTGTTTTTTAGTCTTTTATTTCTTCTTTTATCTTTGCACTTTATTCCTTTCTACTGACTCTGTTTAATTTGTTCTTCCTTTTTCCTTCAAGTGTAGACTTTTTANGCACCTACTGACCTGGGGAGTTCCTCTTTCAGTATCCTATAATTTTGCCTTTTCATACTCTTCATGACATTCTCAAGGCAAGAATACTGAAGTGGTTTTCTGTTCCCTTCTCAAGTGGACCACATTCTGTCAGATATCTGCACCATGTCCGGCCTGTCTTGGGTGGCCCCATATGGCATGGTTTAGTTTCATTGAGCTAGACAAGGCTGTGTTCTGTGTGATCAGATTGAATAATTTTCTGTGATTATGATTTGTGTGTCTACCCTCTGATGCCTCTCACAACACCTACTGTCTTACTTCATTTTCTCTTACCTTGAACTTGGCGTATCTCTTCATGGCTCCTCCAGCAAAGCACAGCCACTGCTCCTTACCTTGGAAGAGGGGTATCTCCTCACAGCCACCCCTCCTCACCTTGAACATGGAGTAGCTCCTCTTGGCCCTCCTACCCCGACTCAGCCATTGCTCCTTGGACGTGGATACTTGAAATAATATATATTCTGATGAACTTGGATGGAATACTCTGTCTATCTGTGTGCATACATGGCGTGATAAGTCTTTTCAGCTATGTGCTACACTTTGCAAAACTGGACTGTAGCCTTCTCTGTCCATGGGATTCTCCAGACAAGAATACTGGAGGAGGTTGCCATGTCCTCCTCCAGGGGATCTTCCCAACCCAGGGATTGAACTTGAGTCTTTTACATTTTTTCCATGTCAGATGAGTTATTTACCACTAGCACCACTTGGGAAGCCCCTATGTCTATATATTAGACTTTATTTTGTTATATATATATATATATATATTCCAGTTGGTATTATGGATCACTTAAGGAAAGCATTTCATTATTGATTTTCTGTCTGGATGCTCTATTCACTTATGTCAATGAAGTGTTAGTGCTCCCTACTATTATTCTGTTACTTTCAAGTTCTCCTTTTTAGTTCAGTTCAGTCGCTCAATCATGTCTGACTGTTTGCGACCCCATGAATCACAGCATGCCAGGCCTCCCTGTTCATCACCATCTCCCGGAGTTCACTCACACTCACGTCCATCGAGTTCGTGATGCCATCCAGCCATCTCATCCTCGGTCGTCCCCTTCTCCTCCTGCCCCCAACCCCTCCCAGCATCAAAGTCTTTTCCAATGAGTCAACTCTTGACATGAGGTGGCCAAAGTACTGGAGTTTCAACTTTAGCATCATTCCTTCTGAAGAACACCCAGGGCTGATCTCCTTTTAGAATGGACTGGTTGGATATCCTTGCACTCCAAGGGACGCACAGGATATTGGAGTCTTCTCCAACACCACAGTTCAAAAGCATCAATTCTTTGGCACTCGGCCTTCTGCACAGTCCAACTCTCACATCCATGCATGATCAAAGGAAAAACCATAGCCTTGACTAGACAGACCTTAGTCGGCAAAGTAATGTCTCTGCTTTTGAATATACTATTTAGGTTGGTCATAACTTTTCTTCCAAGGAGTAAGTGTCTTCTAATTTCATGGCTGAAGTCACCATCTACAGTGATTTTGGAGCCCAAAAAAATAAAGTCTGAAACTGTTTCCACTGTTTCCCCATCAATATTTGCTTTATGTATTTAGGTGCTCCAACACTGGTGTATATTTATCTACAGTTATTTCTTCTGCTTGGATTGATCCTTTGATCATTATGTAATGTCCTTCTTTGTCTCTTGTTACAATCATTATTTTAATGTCTGTTTTGTGTGATATAAACATTGCTTTACCATGGCTTTTTGTTTCCATATGCATGAAATGTCTTTTTCCTTCCCCTCACTTGGCAGTCTTTGTGTGTCTTTAGATCTAAAATAAGCATTTATGTGAGTGCTGATTTTATACTCCTCCAGCCACTCTGTGTCTTTTGATAGGAACATTTGGTTCATTTATATTTAAAGAAATTATTGATATGTGTGTACATATTGTCATATTTTAATTGTTTTGGGGTTGTTTTGTTTCTTATTGTTGCTATTATGTCTTCTACCTTGGGTCTCTTTCCTTGTAACTTAATTATTCTTCTTAGTGTTACATTTGGATCTTTCCCCTTTTTTGGTGTATCTATTATAGATTTTTGGTTTGTGGTTATCATGAGATTTAAATCTATCCTCTATCTATCTGTACAAGGTTGTTTTAATTTTTTGGCCTCCTAAGCTCGAAGATGATTTTAAAACGTTGCATTCTTAATCCTTCTCTCAGGCTTACTGCCATCAAAGTTCTGCATTCATTATGTCAGCAAATCTGTGTGACTCTGCAGTGGCCACAGGACTAAAAGGGATCAATCCTCATTCCAATTCCCAAGAAGGGTAGTACTGAAGAATGTGCTAACCAGACAATTGGACTCATCTCCCATGCTACTAAGGTCATGCTTAAAATTTTGCACTTGGCTTCAGCATTATGTGAACTGAAAATTTCCAGATGTCCAACCTGGGTTTAGAAAAGGAAGAGAAATTAGACATCAAATTGCCAACACTCACTGGATTATAAAGAAAGCAAGGAAATTTCAGAAAAAAAAAAAGAGAGAGAGAGAGAGAGAGAGAAAAACATCTATCACTATTTCATTGACTATGATAAAGCCTTTGACTGTGTGGATCATGACAAACTGTGGAAAGCTCTTAGAGAGATGGGAATACCAGACCATCTTACCTGTCTCCTGAGATACGTGTATGTGGGTCAAGAAGCAACAGTTAGAACCCTATGTGGAACAACTGATTGGTTCAAGATTGAGAAAGGAGTGAAATAGGGATGTCTGTTGTAACCCTGTTTGTTTAACCTATATGCTGGACACATCATGAGAAATTCCAGACTCAATGAGTAACAAGTTGGGATAAGCAGGAGAAACACCAACAACCTTAAATATGCTGATGACGCTACTCTAATGGCAGAAAGTGGAGAGGAGAATTGATGCTTTCAAGCTGTGTGCTAGAGAAGACTCCTGAAAGTCCCTTGAATAGCAAGGAGATCAAACCAGTCAATTTTAAGGGAGATAAACCCTAAATATTTACTGGAAGGACTGATGCTGAAGCTGAAGCTCCAATATTTTGGTCACCTGATGTGAACAGATGACTCATTGGAAATTTTCCTGATGTTGGGAATGATAGAGGGCCGAAGGAGATGAGACCATCAGAGGATGAGATAGTTAGACAGCATCACTAGTGCAGTGAACATGAACTTGGGCAAACTCTGGGGGATGGTAAGGGACAGGGAGGTCTGGCTTCCTGCAGTCCATGGGGTCGCAAAAAGTTGGAGACTACTGGGTGAAGAACAACAACAAGCATTTACTTTAATGTCTATTTCTTTTAATGTGTTTTTAAATTTCAGTTATTTTATTATTTATCTCTTTGTTTCTTCATTATATTTTTAACTCTTTGTTAAAAACATCTAACACTGTTCATCAAATCTCTCCTGGATTCTTTGAACATCTTTACAGTTATTACTTTGAATTCTTTATCAGGTAGTTGTTTACCTCTCCTTTGTTCTTCTGAAGTTTTACTTTGTTCCTTCTTTTGGAACATCTTCCTCTGTCACCACATTTTGGCTAACTTACTGCTTTTATGATATGCATTTTGTAGGTTGCCTACATTTACTGAATTCAGAGAAATGTTATTTTGTAAAATAGGGCAAATATGGGAACACAGAGGATGAGATGGTTGGATGGCATCACTGACTCAATGGACATGAGTTTGAGCAAGCTCCTGGAGATGGTAAAGGACAGGGAAGTATCCTGCAGGGTGTGCGGCAGTCCACGGGGTTGCAAAGAGTCAGACACAACTGAGTGACTGAACAACAATAACAATGTGTTCCAAAAGCACCTTTGTATCATCACCAGAGCTATATGCTCTATTTTTGCACCATACATCAGCTATGTGAATCCTGTTTTGGTAGAATGACTACTTAAGGCATTCTGGTAAGTGTGGCTAGCCCCTGGATCCTGACTTGGCATACTGCAGGGCTGTAGAGATCTTTGACTGGGTTTTGTTTGCTTCCAGTGTGTGATTCTGGAGAAGGCAGTGGCACCCCACCCCAGCACTCTTGCCTGGGAAATCCCATGAATGGAGGAGCCTGGTAGGCTACAGTCCATGGGATCGCTAAGAGTCGGACATGACTAAATGACNTGTTTGCTTCCAGTGTGTGATTCTGGAGAAGGCAGTGGCACCCCACCCCAGCACTCTTGCCTGGGAAATCCCATGAATGGAGGAGCCTGGTAGGCTACAGTCCATGGGATTGCTAAGAGTCGGACATGACTAAATGACTTCACTTTTACTTTTCACTTTCATGCATTGCAGAAGGAAATGGCAACCCACTCCAGTGTTCTTGCCTGGAGAATCCCAGGGACAGAGGAGCAGGTTGGGCTTCCGTCTATGGGGTCGCACAGTCAGACATGACTGATGCGATTTAGCAGCAGCAGCAGCAGCAGCAGTGTGTGATTCTGGTCTGGAGAAACTTGGGGTTGGAATGGGCTTACTGGTGGGTGAGGCCAGGTCCAGAGGCTAGTGTCACACACTGATTGGCTAATCTACATCCTATGGACTCTGGATGTAGAGCCTGAGAATCCCATAGCTGGTGTCTCCTTATTGGTAGGTGGGACAGGAGGTTAATGCCAGCTTACTGGTGGAAAAGCCAGGTTCCAGAGTCTCTGGCTATGGGGATCTGAGGGTCCTGGAGTTGTTGTGTTGGCTCACTGGTTGGTGGGGCCAGGGCTCACCAGGGTGTCCTGGGATTGTTACTTGGCCATTGCTGGGTGAAGCTAGTCTTAAGTCTAGTGCAAGCCCACTAGTTCCTGGTCTCTCTGATTGTAGGACCTTGGGGTCCTGGAGCTGGTGCCAATGTACTGTCTGGGGATGGGGAGTTGTACTGGGCCCTCTGGTGAACGGTACCACATTCCAGGGTGGCTGTAGGCTCAGAGGATTTTAAGGCAGCAGTCCTGCTGGTGAGTGAGGCTATGCCCACGCCCAGCGAGCTGCTTGGCCTGAAGCATCCTAGTACTGATGCCCATAGACTAGTGGCAAGGCTGAGTCCCAGCATTTTTAAACTATATACAGGATACCAAAGTGTCTCTGGCTATCACCAGTGTCCTTGTGGAAGAACGAGCTCCCAGTAATGACTGTCCCTTGTTTCTATGTCTCCAGGGTGAGCTCCAGTTGCCTCCTGTCTCTCCAAGAGGTTTTACAAGATAAGCAGGTGGGTTTGACCTAGGATGCTTTAAAACTTTTGCTGAAGTGCTAATACTCTGGACACATGATACAAAGAGCAACACATTGGAAAAGACCCTGACACTGGAAAAGATTGGAGGCAGGAGAGTAAGGGGATGACCGATGATGAGATGGCTGGATGGTGTCATTGACTCAATAGGCATGAGTTTGAGCAAACTCTGGGAGACAGTGAAGGACAGGGAAGCCTGGCATGCTGCATCTCATGGGGTTGCAAAGACTCAGACATGACTAAGCAACTGACTGCAAACAACAGCTTTCTAATTGCTGCTTCTTCAACAGGTCCTACAGTGTGTAAAATTTTATGTGTGCTCTGTCAGAGTGGAGTCTATTTCTCACAGCCTTTGGCTTCTCCCCAAAATAAGTTATGTGGCCTTCAAACTCAAACATTCTGAGGGCTCACCTTCCAGTAAAAAACTCCGGGGCTGGAAAGCCTGATGTGGGACTTGGACTTCACGTTCTTTGGGGGCAACCTCTGCCATTTTTCTCCTGTTCATGTGTTGCCTAAATGAGAGTATGCATGCATGTGTGCTCAACCATGTCTGACTCTTTGCAACCCCATGGACTGTAGCCTGCCAAGCTCCTCTGTCCATGGGATTTTTCCCAGCAAGGATACAGGAGCAGATTGCCATTTCCACCTCCAGGGGATCTTCATGACCCAAGGATTGAACCTGCATCTTCTGAATGCATTATCAGGTAGATGTTTTACTACTGAGCTGCTTGGGAATCCCAAATGAGGATATAACTCTTGATTATACTGCATCTCCACCACCCTTATCCATATCACTGTGGTTTCTTCCTTATACCTTTGGCTGTGGGAGATCTGTTCTGCTAGTCTTGTCTTTTTCATCAGTAGTAAATAGTTGCGATTTTGCTTTGCCCATGGGAGGAAGTGAATTCAGGGTCTTCCTACTCCACAACCTGTGGCACTTTCCCCTTAAAAGAGTATTTTAAACATTTGGAAAAAAGCCCATTAGTGAACCATAATAAACTGTTAGAATAACAGAAAATACCAAAGAATATAATTCAAATTTAGTTAATCATTGTTTTAAGAAAAGAGTGTGTGTTTGTGTGTATGTTCAAATGTACAGGTTATCAGCTTACAATATAGAATGTAATTTAAGTCATAGTTTAATAATTTTGCAAACTCTGGCTTCTGTTGATATTGCTATTTTCAATTCTTGTTATTATTCTATTTTTTCTTCTCCTAGGCATATCAGTCTTCCCTTAGTCATTTCATCTTTCCCATTTAAAGGACGTTTGTGCACCAATTCTTGAAAAGCTCTTCATCTATTAATCTTCCTTCCTAAATACTCCTATAATTTTGTAACAGAACATCTTCAGGCAAATTTTTTCAACCTTAAGGTGAGATTAATTCTTTTCATATATTAATATTATTCAACTATTTAAGTGTGTGCTATGTTTTCCTGGGCTCAGTGGTAAAGAATCCATCTCCCAATGCAGGAAATGAAAGGGATGGAGGTCTGATCCCAGGATTGGCAAGATCCCCTAGAAGAGAGCATGGTAACCCACTGCAGTAGTCTTGCCTAGATAATCCCATGGACAGAGAAGTCTGGCAGGCTAAAGTCCATGGGGTCTCAAAGAGTCAGATACAACTGATTGAGCACACACACACATATGTTTTATTAACATGGAATCTTTGTTCTGGTCCATTATTTATTCAACAGTGCTATATAATTATTGTGAAACTATTATTAATTTTTGGCTTTAATTATTCAGTTTAAGGACTTTACCATAATGTGTAAGGAATTTTAAGATATACACATTTTTGGAAAATTAATGATTATTAATAAATTTCCTCCATTTTTAACAAAATAGAGCTTTATAGCACAGACTGTCCTCTGTCTCTCTGCTTAAGAATTCTATTTTGTCATTTCAATTTATTCTCAGTATTTCTATTCTCCTCTTCAAGCACCTCTGGAAAATCAATGTTGCACTGCCATTTCTCTCTTGTTTCTTTAGGTATAATCCAGGTATTTAGGCTCAAACTACGTTAATTCATGGATCCATCTATGAAAACATTCTATCATTCCATTCAAAGAGCAAGATATTAATTGCACATTAATTGTGGTACTATAGGTAAAGTTACTATAATTGTTAATTTGTTGTCATGTCTGACTCTTTGTGACCCCATAAAATGAAGCACACCAGGCTTTCCTGTCCTTCACCATCTCCCAGAGTTTGCTCAAACCCATGTTTATTGAGTTAGTGATGCCATCCAACCATCTCATCCTCTTCTCTTCCCCAGCATCAGGGTCTTTTCCAACAAGTTGCCTCTTCATGAAGTGGCCACAGTATCAGAGTTTCAGCTTCAGCATCAATCCTCCCAATGAATTTTCAGGGTTGATTTCCTTTAGGATGGACTGGTTGGATCTCCTTGCTGTCCAAGGGACTCTCAAGAGTCTTCTCCATCACCACAGTTTGAAAGCCTTCTTTATGGTGTGGTTAAAAAAAAAAAAAGAAAGAAAGAAAGAAAGAAAGAAAGAAAAGAAGTGTATTTCTTTCACTCAACAGTCAAAAGTGAGGATTCCAGAATGTCAATAGCCCAACTCCAGGGACCAAAGATGATGGCAATTTTGCTGTCTCCAACATACTATCTTTAAATTCATTGTTCTTATTGGCATACCCATTGGCCCAAAGGTAAAGGAAAGTTCAGAACCAGAGAAGCTATTAAAAAAAAATTAAGTGAAATTTCACATACTTTATCAAGCAATTCCATCATTGAGAGTTTGTTCACATGAACGTATCTAGCTGAAGGTAAACCTGGGAATCATAGCCTCAGATAATTACAGCACTCTGTCTTCACTTCATAGAAGAAGGCAAAAACAAATTAGGTAGACGATTTTCAGTTTCTACCATATCAACTCTGAGAAAAGAGACACAAAATGTAAAGATAATTTTAATACTAGATTCTCTTTTATGGGGTTTGGGGTTGATATATACACACTGTTATACTTAAAATGGATAACCAACAAAGACCTACTATATAGCACTATAAACTCTGATCAATATTATGTAACAACCTAATTGGGAAAGTAATTTGAAAAATAATAGATATATGTACATATATAACTCAGTCACTTTGTTGCACAACTGAAACTAACACAGCATTGTTAATCAACTATGCCCTAACATAAAATAAAAAGTTATAAAATATATTTGAATGTAAGAATAGACAAAAGGTATATATATATATATATATATAATACTATGTAAAAACGCTGTAGATGATATCTAGGAGTTATAAATTTTACAGAACTTCCCAGGAGAGAGAAAAATTGCATGTTATGTGGTTGAAAGTTCGAAAGTTTCAGGACATTGATGAGAAGTGAACTGTATCTTAAAGAGTAAATGAGGCTTCTGCAGGTTAAAGTAATTGTTGTAAATCTATATTTACCCTAAGCTCTCTGTTGCTCAACAGTTTTCTTTCACAAACATAATTTTAGCTGTTCGAGAATCTAAAGTAACATAGGTAAAACTATCTTATTTTAAGAAATTATTATTTATTCATAGTAGCTGCTCAGTGTCTTATCTTTTCAGTTTTGTTAGAAACACATTTGCTTTCATGAAATTGAATTTCTTGAAAACAATCTTTTATAACTCTAAAATATTTTTATCAATGTGGTTGACATAGGCTCATTTTCTCATCCAATCATCTAAATTGAAATATTTTATTAATTGTTCTGACTATGCTGACATATGAGTTGAGTCAAAAGCTAATCATGGACCATGGGCTTAAATATATTAGTCAAAAATCAGTACAAGCTCAGAAAGCTGCAAAAGAAACCTCTGATGAGTATGGCCAGATCAGAGATGATGCTGTTAGGTAATATTGCCTCCAAGGTGACACAAAAATGTCTTTTTGTCATGCAATTTTTATGGGTCAAGTACAATGCTCATTGTAGTGGGTATTCAAAGTCTAATGTGCAAATTTGCAATTAGTTAATATATGTTGACAAGAGAAACTAAAAGGGACTGTCATCTGAGAGATTATCATATTGTCTATCCCAAGAAAAAGGATTTCTTTTTTTTTTTTACTGCTTCTATCAACTAAATGTTTATTCTCCTATAGACCATTTCCATAACACCTTTTTAACCTTCCACAGGAATTTTGACAATAAATGTAACAAACAGATTAACTTCATGGATCACAATAAACTGTGGAAAATTCTGAGAGAGATGGGAATACCAGACCAGCTGACCTGCCTCTTGGGAAACCTGTATGCAGGTCAAGAAGCAAGTTAGAACTGGACATGGAACAACAGACTGGTTCCAAATAGGAACAGGAGTACGTCAAGGCTGTCTATTGTCACCTTACATATTTAACTTATATGCAGAGTACATCATGAGAAACGCTGGGCTGAGAAAAACACAAGCTGGACTCAAGATTGCCGGGAGAAATATCAATATCCTCAAATATGCAGATGACACCACCCTAATGGCAGAAAGTGAAGAGGAGCTAAAAAGCCTCTTGATGAAAGTGAAAGAGGAGAGTGAAAAAGTTGGCTTAAAGCTCAACATTCAGAAAATGAAGATCATGGCATCTGGCCCCATCACTTCAGGGGAAATAGAGGGGGAAAGAGTGGAAACAGTGTCAGCCTTTATTTTCTGGGCTCCGAAATTACTGCAGATGCTGATTATAGCCATGAAATTAAAAGATGCTTACTCCTTGAAAGGAAAGTTATGACCAACCTAGATAACATATTGCAAAGCAGAGATATTATTTTGCCAACAAGGTCCATCTAGTCAAGGCTATGGTTTTTCCAGTAGTCATGTATGGATGTGAGAGTTGGACTGTGAAGAAAGCTGAGCATTGAAGAATTGATCCTTTTGAACTGTGGTGTTGTAAAAGACTCTTGAGAGTCCCTTGGACTGCAAGGAGATCCAGCCAGTCCATCCTAAAGGACATCAGGCCTGGGTATTCACTGGAAGGACTGATGTTAAAGCTGAAACTCTAGTACTTTGGCCACCTCACGAGAAGAGTTGACTCATTGGAAAATACTCTGATGCTGGGAGGGATTGGGGGCAGAAGGAGAAGGGGATGACAGAGGATGAGATGGCTGGATGGCATTACCGACTCAATAGACATGAGTTTGAGTGAATTCTGGGTGTTGGACAGGGAAGCCTGGCGTGCTGCAATTTATGGCATTGCAAAGATTCAGACGCAACTGAGCAACTGAACTGAACTGAAGCCATCTTCCATATGTGCTTTTTGTGTTGTAAATTTTTAAGAGGTAGGGTTTCACTAATACTATTCAGTTCAGTTCAGTTCACTTCAGTAGTTCAGTTGTGTCCGACTCTGCAACCCCATGAATCGCAGCACGCCAGGCCTCCCTGTCCATCACCAACTCCCGGAGTTCACTCAGATTCATGTTCTTTGCAGTCATGCCATCCAGCCATCCCCTTCTTCTCCTGCCCCCAACCCCTCCCAGCATCACAGTACTTTTCCAATGAGTCAACTGTTCGAATGAGGTGGCCACAGTACTGGAGTTTCAGCTTTAGCATCATTCCTTNGAGAAGACTCTTGAGAGTCCCTTGGACTGCAAGGAGATCCAACCAGTCCATTCTGAGGGAGATCAGTGCTGGGATTTCTTTGGAAGGAATGATTCTAAAGCTGAAACTGCAGTACTTTGGCCACATCATGTGAAGAGTTGACTCATTGGAAAAGATTCTGATGCTGGGAAGGATTGGGGCAGGAGGAGAAGGGGACGACAGAGGTTGAGATGGTTGCATGGCATCACGGACTCGATCAATGTGAGTCTAAGTGAACTCCGGGTGATGGTGATGGACAGGGTGGCCTGGCGTGCTGCGATTCATGGGGTCGCGAAGAGTCGGACACGACAGAGCGACTGAACTGAAATGAACTGAGTATCTAATTTTAGTAATTTATATATGGCTCAGTAGTAAAGAATCCTCCTGCCAATCCTGGAGATGCGGCAACCCACTACAGTATTCTTGCTTGGAGAATACCCATGGACAGAAGAGTCTGGTAGGCTACAGTCCATGTCACTGCAAGAGTCAGACATCAGACATGACTGAGTGACTAAGCATGGCACAGCAGAAATGCTTTAACTAGTTGTGTGTCTCTGTGTATGCTTGTATTTAATAGGTNTTTGGAAGTTCCCCTGGAGAAGGAAATAAAAACCCACTCTAATATTCTTGCCTGGGAAATCTCATGGACAAAAACGTCTGGTGGGCTACCTCTGTGAGGTTGAAAGAGTCAGTCATAACTTAGTGACTAAACAACAACATATCTTTCATATAACCTTTAGTAGAGGTGCATTTGGGCTTCCCTGGTGGCTCAGATAGTAAAGAATCCATCTGCATTGTGGGAGACCGGGGTTCGGTCCCTGAGTTGGGAAGATCCCCTGAAGGAGGGCATGGCAACCCACTACAGTATTCTTGCTTGGAGAATACCCATGGACAGAAGAGTCTGGTAGGCTACAGTCTATGTCGCTGCAAGAGTCAGACATCAGACATGACTGAATGACTAAGCATGGCACAGCAGAAATGCTTTAACTAGTTGTGTGTCTCTGTGTATGCTTGTATTTAATAGGTTTGTGTTGGAGACTTGAGGTTAAAGAAATGAGCTCTAAGAACTTGAAAATATTTACAAGGTTTTATAACTTAGTACAGTTTTTTTCCAAAATCCAAATAAATCAAAATTATCTTTGATGCCTACTTATTCCCCTTGTAAACTCCTGTTCATTATTATCTATAGACCTATCTCTTTCCTTTGGAGAAGGAAATGGCAATTCACTCCAGTGTTTTTGTCTGGAGAATCCCATGGGCAGAGGAGCCTGGCAGGCTGGAGTCCATGAGGTCACAAGAGTCAGACACAATTTAGCGACTAAACAACCATCATCACCTCTTTCCTTTCCTGACATTGTAAGCAAAAACATCTGTATTATTTGTTTTTGTTTTCCTTGATTTGCTATTGATTTAAACTCATCATTTTTGGCTGTTGATAATGTTTTATGTTACTTATGCAAGGTCATTTTCATACTGGGAAAGCCAGAACCAAACAGATATTTATAGCATATGAACCTTTAGGGTTGACATCATAGGAACTGAGTGAAGATAAGATAGATTGATACTTTGGCCACAGAAAGTACAGTACAAGAATATCGAATAAAAATTAATGTAATTAATAAAGTATATCAAGGGCCAACATTAAAAAGAGGAAAAGAATTCTATCTTTGACATTTTCAGAGCTTTTCCACATATAAATTTCTCAACAATCTGTGAACATATGAGCTCGATATTTTATCACCAATTTATATATGACCACTAATAAGTCACCGACTCGATGGACATAAGCTTAAGTGAACTCTGGGAGTTGGTAATGGACAGGGAGGCCTAGTGTGCTGAGATTCAGGGGATCGCAAAGAGTCGGACACAACTGAGCAACTGAACTGAACTGAATTGAACTAATAAGTCAACAACAAACTGAAGTGAGGCATAAGAACTTTGTCTACACAACACGTCCATAGAGGGTAGATAGAACCCAGACTCAACTAATGACTGTAAGATTCTAAAGATATGTCAGTTTTCATTCTGTCTCAACTCACAAAAATTGTTAGTCTGTTTTGCACCAAAAAGTAGATCTAGAAACCTGGGTGGAATTTAAAAGATGAACATTTTATTTTTTTTTTTTAAACATAAGTCTGCCTAACAAAGGAATAAGTTTTCTCAGAAGTAGTTTCTTCTGCCACACTGAAAGTGTTCCAAGAGAAGAAAGATGATATCCTAGAATATTGCAGATTGGACTCTTTCTTTTTCTTCTCTGATGTTGGATCAGATGTCAGCTAAATTTTCTTCTAAATTCCCAATTCTATGCCTCTGGGGTCCTGACTACTTTGTAGTGTGGTGCAGAATACAAATGAAATAAGTTAAGGGAAGTGATTACCCAACAGATATTTATTACCTTTCTGCAAATGTGCCAGGTTGCTCACCTCATGCAATGGACATAATTGTATTCCTGCTCACTACCTCATCTTTCAGATTGTGAATTAAACTGGGTGACAGGAAGGAAGTAACCAAGGGAAAAAGCTCTCCGAAAAAAAAAAAAAAAAAGACCAGGAAAAAAAATCAAATGTTAACTTCTCACCACTTGCTCAAGTCTAGCTTTTCTAAGAGTATTTTCTTGGAGTTCTATTTTGACCTCTATCCCTCCCCTGAGTGTCAGAATGTGGAAGAAGAATCCCGCTGATTGACTCAAGAAACACATTACCAGAAGCTCTCTATTTTAACAGTTAAGGCCATGAAAGCAATTTGTACTTTACTTAGAAGTTTATTGCATTTTGATAATTGCTTTTCCCCTTGAACTGTAGAGTTTTAAAATATAATTTTTCACTGACTATAAAAAGAAAAAAAATCCATATAACTTTAAGAGCATTTTCAAAGCTTTTAAAGTCTTCACTAAACTAACGCAGCCCAAAGTTACCTTGTTGGGTTGTTTCAAGTTAGCATCATAATTATTTTTTTAACCCTCTCACATCCAACGTACCCAGAAAAAAAAATGACAGAGATATTCTATTATTATAGAGCATTCTATCCAGGAGCTATGTTTCTGAAGAACTCAGTGAAAGGAAGAGAACATCAAATAGCTTGTCAATGAGTTTGGCATGGTTCTGTTTGTAAACACCAAAATAAACAAATCTGAAGTGCTCTAACTCAGAGCTCAGTAGCTAGTCAAACAGTGTCACTGAACAAACTTAGTGGATAAATTTTTCTGTATATGGCTTTTTCCAAGTGTGAATATGAATACAGCCTATTAGTTAAAGGTCTATGCTAGTTTCTAAATATCATGAAAATAGCTTACAAGAACTAGCCTCTTATGTATTATAAAACAGTTGCACAAATCTTCCCATATAGATTGTCTACACATGGAAATATTTGCTTTGCATAGATCTGAACAGATAGTAATAATAGTAGTAGTTTAAAGCTTTATACTTCATTCTGAAATGTTTCTTAGGGTTGCTTTTGAATTTTCTCACTTCCCTCTAGCCTTGTTTATATTAGACTTAGATTTGATTAAACTCTGTGTGTATGTGTGTGTGAGTGTGTGCACTTAGTCACTCAGTCACAATTGACTCTTTGTGACCCCATGGACTGTAGCCCAACAGGCTCTTCTGTCCATGAGGATCCTCTAGACAAGAATATTGGAGTGTGTTTCCATGCCCTCCTCCAGGGGAAATTCCTAACCCAAGGATTAAACCCAGATCTCCCACATTGCAGGTGGATTCTTTACTGTTCGAGCCACCAGGGAAGCCCTTAACTAACCTAACTAGTTTGATTTCAGTACACGACTCTACAAAAGTTTTGGTGAGCAAACCATCCAAAATATACCTGTCTATAATAATTTATGTTTAATAAAACTATGTTCAAACTGTTTATAATGTTTCTTTTATAGTATTATAATTTACACTTTCTTGATTAGGTCATGTAAAATGCCAGGCTAGATGAAGCTCAAGGTGAAAACAAGATTGCCAGGCGGGATATCATAATCTTACATATACAGATTACATCACCCTTATGGCAGAAAACAAAGAGGAACTAAAGAGCCTCTTGATGAAGGTGAACAATGAGAGTTAAAAAGCTGGCTTTAGTTTCATCCACCTCATTAGAACTGACTCAAATCTCTTCTTTATAATGGTTGAGTAATAATCCATTGTGTATATACCTGTGGTGGATTCATGTCGATGTATGGCAAAACCAATAAAATATTGCAAAGTAATTAACCTCCAATTAAATTAAATAAATTTATATTAAAAAAAAAACCCCTCTGGTTTAGTACTTAACATTCAAAAAACTAAGATCATGGCATCCAGTCCCATCACTTCATGGCAAATAGATGTGGAAACAATGGATACAGCAAGAGATTTTATTTTCTTGGGCTCCAAAATCAATGCAGATGGTGACTGCAGCCACGAAATTAAAAGACGCTTGCTTCTTGAAAGAAAGCTATGACAAACCTACACAGCATATTAAAAAACAGAGATATTACTTTGCTAATAAAGTCCATCTAGTCAAAACTATGGTTTTTCCGGTAGTCATGTATGTGTGTGAGACTTGGACTATAAAGAAAGCTGAGTGTCGAAGAACTGATACTTTCAAAATTGGTGCTGGACAAGACTCCTGAGAGTCCCTTGGATTGCAAGGAGATCAAGCCAGTCAGTTGTAAAGGAAATCAATCTGAGATATTCATTAGAAAGACTGATGCTGAAGCTGAAGTTCCAATACTTTGGCTATCTGATGCGAAGAGCTGACTCATGGGAGCTCGTGTACATCTGTGGTGGATTCATGTCGATGTATGGCAAAACCAAGAGAGTATTGTAAAGTAAAATAAAGTAAAAAAAAAAAAAAATGGTTAAAAAAAAAGATAAAAGACACTTCAAAAAATAAAAAAATTCTGATGCTGGAAAGATTAAAAGCAAGAGTGGGGACAATAGAGCACAAGGTTTTGGGATGGTATCACTAATGCAATCGACATGGGTTTGAGCAAGCTCTGGGAGATGGTGAAGCATAGGGAAGCCTGTTGTGCTGCAGTCCATGGGGTTGCAAAGAGCTGGACATGACTAAGTGACTAAACAACAACAAGAAGAGGTCATCAGGTTAGCACAAACTTTCATTAACTTGCCATGACCCTCAAAGGTAGATAGCAAAAAAGCCAGAATAGAAACCAGAATCATTAATTCAATATCTATGTTAAGATTATTCATCTCAACACAAGTAAGGCAAATTATCCTCCACCAACGATCTTCATCTCCATCAATGATCATGTAAAATTGTGAACTTATAAAGGAACGAACAAGACCATGGAGTAGCATATACTTTTCCACAAATGACTTATTGTCAAGTAAGATAGAAACATTTCAAAGAGCAGGCATTTCATAGAAGGCTCTCATTTTGGAAATGTGTTTCCTTTTCTAGTGTAAGCAATCTCCAGTTTATTATCCTATCTACTAATAAATTCATGGATGATGGATCCATAATGGGTGATAAAGGGAAATTAGGTTAATAACAATAACTCACTTATCTAATGCCCCGTACTTTTCAAAGTGTTTTCAATTATAAATGGTATTTGATGAAGCATCCTAGTGAGATTGACAAGTCAGAGATTTGTAGTGTTTGGAAACAAGATTCATTAAATGACAGTGTTATTTTGTACAGTTGAAAGTCTTATGAATAACATGTAGTCAGTTATGTACCTAAATGTCCTACAAGATTAATGATAATGTTCAGTATGAAGCAATAAAAAATGAACTCTTCAATTGAATCCTCGTGTTGTACACATACAAGCACACCATCTTCCATTTAAAGGTGAGGAGACAAAAGCAGTTAGAAAAGTGAACTTGGCCACTCAGGCAGTTAGTGCAGAACCAGGAAAAGACTGGAGTTTTGAAGCTGAAATAAGGGGCAATAACAATTCTTTTCATTTTGTCACCAAATGTCTTTGAGAGTCAAACTCTTTTTTTTTTTTTTAAATTTATTTATTTATTTATTTTTAAATTTAACTTTACAATACTCTATTGGGTTTGCCATACATCGACATGAATCCACCACAGGTGCACACAAGCTCCCAATCCCGAATCCCCCTCCCACCTCCCACCCCACAACGTCTCTCTGGATCATCNTCCCTCTACTACTTCTGCCCACAATTCACTCCAAATGCACATCTCTTACTGAGACACAGAGACTCATTTCTGGTTTCTGTTGACAAGTAGGGAAGTGATATATAACAATTATCATGTGATACTTTCCATTTGATCAACTAACAGCTCAATTCTTTGGTATACTACAAAGATCATCGCTGTCATTACTTACCTCTCACCCTATATTATTAGGATTTCTGCTCTTAATTGTCAAATTCTCCATTTGCCACTTATCATATCCTGGGGTTCGATATATAAAAGTTTGAAATCATAGAGCTTGTACTTGGGAATGAGGTAGGTAGAAATTTTGTGCAGAAAGGAAACACAGAGATAAATATCAAATGAACCAAAGAGGTAAATAACTATTTCATCTCCCCCCAAATTTTTTCCATCTGTAAAACTATGAGCAAAAATTAGAAATACAATAAATTATGGCAAGTGGAAACATAGAATATGGAACAAAATATGCCTTGCAGTTTAAAAGAGTTAGAGTAAGCAACTTTATTATCAAAGTTTTATACTAAACTTTTGCTCTCTGATAATTTGTGTGCATTTTATCGAGTGCAGTTCAATTGGTTCAATGTATCACACGTGCAGTGCCAATCTTTAACAGTATATATCACAATTATTTCTGCATATAGTTTTCATAAAGGACCTTAAAATATCACTGAGTAAATCTAGCCAATATATGTGAAAAAATAATAAGGCAAAATATATCTGTTAATAGATCTGTAGCTCAAAGCATTCTGACATACAGCATTATACAACATCAAATCAATATTATTATCATGACATAGTAAATTATGAAGTAAAAACAAAGTGTACTTCAGGAAATCAGAAAGGAGACAGTAAAGTGATTTTGATGAAGGTAGAAAGACATGAAGAAAAATTTTTTTGATTTTAACTCTAAGTGCTATGTCAGGCTTGGGTGATCAGATACAGGAAGTTGTTTTTTTGTTTTAGGTTGTATTCTCCCAGAGGTAAACTCTGAGGCAAGGATTCAAATGCACGGAGTTTACATAGGAGGTGCCAGAGTAGGAGATGCTGGGAACACAAATTGGTAAGCCTAGGAGGTGACTTGAACCTAGGAGGCAAACAGCACCTTGGAGGGGACACAAAATTAGGTGCTTCAGATTACTCCATCCAAAAGGAAAAGGAACTAGGTTATTTATAAACCAACTACAAAGAGTCATTGGGTGAGGACTGCTAGTGAGGCTGTTAATTCCTGCACAATGCTAGATGGACAAAGTGGCCTTCAAGAGTTCATGAACATAACTCGAATAGAAAGACACCCCCCCTCTTCTTTACCTAACCCTCATATGAATGACTGTTCTTTGGGAGCATAAGTGTTGTAAATAGGTCAACGCTTCCTCTTTCACTGCTAATGGCACAAAACTGAAATGTCCACAGCAGGCTCTGCTCTATCTTTTCTCAAAGTAATTCTACTTCCTGAAGGAGAACTAGAAGGCAGAGAGTACAGTCACCAAAGAACGATTTTGAATTGGCAATACAGAGAAGAAAAGATAATTCTCTGGATTAAAATTTCAGTGGAAATGTGAATTGGGAATGGGTTTTATAAAGGAGACACTGTCAGTTACACTAAGAAACTAATAATCTGATTTCTATCCACCGGGACAAAGGAGAAGGGGAGTAGAATGAATCACCATTTTCCACTATAACAATGACAGTTGGAAGACTGTTATGACTCTTCTGACGATAATAATTTCCATTTCGATAGGCTCCTTTTCCAAGACACTTAAAGTATTGTACAAGTGATTTTTGCCATCCATCCTCATGTCTCAAAGAGGAGAGGTACAAATGTTTGTATCCTCATTTCATAGACAGCAAATGTGTCTAAAGGTTTCTGAATACACTGCAATTTTTGCAAAGAGATTTTTAATAAGGTATGCTGTAGAAACTGAAGCATTCAGTCATATGTAAGAAAAAGAAAGATAGAAGTATAATATTTGGACATATAACTCCCTACTAGTTCTTATTTTCATCTCATAACTCATGTTTGACAAGGAGAATATCAAAGAATAAAATACTGTTGTCTGTATATATGATATGTTTTTTATTAATAGCAATTTTAGTCTTTAATATTATTTTAGTCTTTAGTATAAAGACATTCTTCTCTGATTCAGATATTGTTCTTTCCTCCCTCTTATCACAGTACTTATTTTCTATCTATGTCAATATCTAGGATGGGATGAGCATGAATTAGGTGCTCTGTATATTTACTTGTTGAGAGTATCCTCAAATAAAAATTATTAAAATAAAAATCTACAAAATCATTCAGGACATGAACGGAACTAAGATCCATAAAGAGGAGAGAGATAGCCTGTAAATGGTGATAGTTTTCATCCAATTCTTCAGCTTTCTTCCAATTTAGAATATAATTGCACAATGGTATTGTCTTCCACGGAGAAGGCAATGGCACCCTACTCAAGTACTCTTGCCTGGAGAATCCCATGGATGGAGGAGCCTGGTAGGCTACAGTCCATGGGGTTGCTAAGAGTCAGACAGGACTGAGTGACTTCACTTTCACTTTTCACTTTCATGCATCAGAGAAGGAAATGGCAACCCACTCCAGTGTTCTTGCCTGGAGAATCCCAGGGAGGGGGGAGCCGGGTGAGATGCCGTCTGTGAGTTCACACAGAGATGGACACAACTGAAGCGACTTAGCAGCAGCAGCAGCAGCATTGTCTTCCAATTTTTTACTCATTAAAAATACATGATTTATGATAATTTCATATGGTAGGAGAATAATTATACCCGCAAATGTCCACCATCCTAACTTCTCAAACCTCCTAAAGTGCTATGTTTGTGGAAAAGTGGAATTAAGGTTGCAAATGAAATAAGTGTTGCTTATCAGCTGACCTTAAAATAGGAAGAATGTCTTTAATGGGTCCAATATAATATACCAAATGTAAATGTAGAAGAGTGCGGCAGAAGTCTCTGTGTCAGAGTGAAGAATGTTAAAAAGACTGCCTAGCTATTGCTGGTTTTGGCTTTCCATTAACCAAGAAACATAGATAGACTCTATGCACATGAATTTGGGTGAACTCTGGGAGTTGGTGATGGACAGGGAGGCCTGGCAGGCTGTGATTCATGGGGTTGCAAAGAGTCGGACATGACTGAGAGACTGAACTGAACTGAACTGAACTGAAGACCCTAGGACAGGGAATAAATTTCTTCCTAGAGCCTCCAGCAAATAATGTGGCTCTGTTGACACCTTAATTTTAATTATATGAGACCCACTTCAGACTTCTGATCTCCAGAACTGTAGAATTATGAATCTGTTATTTTAAGCATATAAGTTTGTGGTAATATGCTTTAGCAGCAATAGGAAACTAATATAGTATGAAGTACATGTTTACTAAATAATTGAATGATGGATGAATCAAGAATAAGTCAAATCTTATCACTTACATCCAAAATATGAACATGAGTTGGGAGAACTAGAGTTCATGGATTAGTTTCAAAAAGACAAACATTCAAAATTTCACATGACAATTGCAATGCCCATCTATATTATTTTAATCCCAATTTCACACCTTCACTGACATCATCTGTGAAGAAGAGTATGATACTGGAAAAAAAAGAATAATTGTTCATGAGATATCCCAGAGGCTTTTTTGGAAGTGCTCGAGTTCTACAATAATAACTATACTAAAATACTGCTTTGTACATTGTTCTAAAAAATTGACATATATCAACTAGTTTAGTCTTCACAACAGTCCTATGAGGAAGGAACTTTCATTATCTTCATTTTATGCATGGGTGGTATAAATAGATACAGAGAAGTAATGTGACTTGTCAAAGATCACAAAGCTAGGGAGTAGCAGGGTCAGAATTCAGTCTTAACGTATATTAAACAATGCATTCAACCTAAAAATAACTCCCCCACTTTCTAATGCCACTTTTAATAGACAGCCTTTGATTTGAGCATTCATTATGTTTTATTGGCCTAAGTGATGGTTGAGACTAAAGATATTCTACAGTGAGGAAACAGTATAAGAATGAAGGCCAAGTGAAGATCAGAGAAGTGTTCTGTGATATAAGGTACATGAAAACTACAGTGAAAAATGAAACTAGGATATTTGAGATTGGTTTTCAGAAATTTCTAAGCTCTAGCATGAGAGATTCAATTCTATCCACCATCAGTAGAAATATTAGTTTTTAGTTGCTGTGATTGGTTTTTGTTTTTGTTTTTCTGTGTTGTTTCTGTTGCTGTTTTAATAGAAATAAAGCAATCAGGGTTTTCATGTTGAGCAGGTTAATGTATCTCGGTTCACATCAAGGGTGATGACTGTAGTTGATGAGGCATGTCTTTCTGTGAAAAGACCACTGTAGTCTCAAAGCTGAAGACCTTTGGGGTTCTGATGGATCTGATGGAAGGGAAGTGACCGCTGGAGTAGAACAGAGAGGTTTAGATGCAAGCTGTATTATGGAGGTAGAACTGACATACAAGTCTCCCGAAGAGTGAGAGAAACAAGCATGTTTTGAGCATGTGAGATTAGATTTTCTTCTGGGAAACAGATGAACTTGAGTAAAGGGAAAGCTCATAAAAATAGACCAGCTTGAGGATGGAGGCTAATGAATTTGGTTTGGGGAAATACCACTGATTTTGAAGGGATTATATACAATCTCAAGTATGTAACCCCATGAAGAAGTGCCCAGCTTGTGATCAGCTTTTAGATATTTTGCAAACTCCTTCTATCAGGTCTTTACTCAGAAGTTAGTAATCTAATTTGCATTGATTATAACTATATATATATATATCACATTAAAAAATAATAGGTTGTCACTTTGATTCCTAAATACTCCATCAATCATTTCTAAGTTCTGTAGCCCTACCACCTGGTCATACCCTCAATTTCAGTTCGGTAGTCACTCAACACACAGAGATGAGAACCTCTTGATATAAATATTGGGCTATCCAATACATTCCTTCACTTTTTAAATAAAAATAAAAAGCATATTTTTCACCAAGAACTTTATGGAACAATGTGTTCGCATTCTGTTTCACTACCTTCTTCCATTTTCCGGGCAACTTCATAGCTTCATCATCCCAAAACTTTTTATCTGTTTGAGCAAAGAACTGTTCCAGGTATTTTTTCATAGTCTTCCAGGAAATTGAATTATTTTCACCAAGAGAATTTTGTAAAGATGAAAATAAATGGAAATTCAAAGGTGCATTGTCTGGTGAATATGACGGATATATCAAAACTTCCCAGACAGACTCTAACAGTTTTGGCCTAGTCATCAAAGGAATGTGCTCTCTTTTATTATCCTGATGAAAGTTTATGCACTTTCTATTGACTAATTCCAGATGTTTTTCATTGATTGCTGCTTTCAGTTGATCTACTTGGAAATGATACTTCTTGGAATTAATCATTTGGTTTTTCATAAGGAGCTCATAATAGACGACTTCCTTACAATCCCATCATATACACAACAGCACCTTCTTTGGATGAAGACCGGCCTTTGATGTGATTGGTGGTGGCTTGTTTTGCTTGACCCATGATCAGTTCCATTCAACTTTATGTGCAGTATTCATTTTTCATCACCGGTTACAATTTGCTTTATTTTTTTAATTTTTTGTTATTATTATTTTTTACTTTATTTTACTTTACAATACTCTATTGGCTTTGCCATACATTGACATGAATCCAACCACAGGTGTACACGAGCTCCCAATCCTGAATCCCCCTCCCACCTCCCACCCTACAACATCTCTTTGGATCATCCCCGTGCACCAGCCCCAAGCATCCTGCATCCTGCATTGAACATAGATAGGCACCTCATTTCTTACATGATAGTATACATGCTTCAATGCCATTCTCCCAAATCATCCCACCCTGTCCCTCTCCCTCAGAGGCCAAAAGTCTGTTCTACATGTCTGTGTCTCTTTTGTTGTCTCACATACAGGGTCATCATTACTATCTTTCTAAAGTACATATATATGTGTCAGTATACTGTATTGGTGTTTTTCTCTCTGGCTTACTTCACTTTGTATAATAGGCTCCAGTTTCATCCATCTCATTAGAACTAATTCAAGTGTATTATTTTTAATGGCTGAGTAATACTCCATTGTGTATATGTACCACTGCTTGCTTATCCATTCATCTGTTGATGGACATCTAGGTTGTTTCCCTGTCCTGGCTATTACAAACAGTGCTTCAATGAACATTGGGGTACATGTGTCTCTTTCAGTTCTGGTTTCCTCGGTGTGTATGCCCAGCAGTGGGATTGCTGCGTCATAACGCAGTTCTATTTGCAATTTTTTAAGGAATCTCCACACTGTTTTCCAGAGTGGCTGTACTAGTTTGCATTCCCACCAACAGTGTAAGAGGGTTCTCTTTTCTCCACACCCTCTCCAGCATTTATAATTTTCAACTCTTAATTTGAATATTTTGAGTCTTTTAGCTATATTCTGCTTGATATGATTTTGATTGTTCTCAATTAATTGCTATCAGCTTCAACTGGTTTACCTGACCATGTAGCATCAATCAAATAGTGAGAAACCTTCAGTATGACACTTCTCAAAACCACTTTTGACATGTTTGATCTATCACAGCACATTCTCCATACATTGCACAAATCCTTGCGTGTGTGTGTGTATGTTTAAGATGTATTTTTACCTTACTGGAAATAATAAAGCCAAATGCCAAAATGTTACTTTTTATCTTCAAATTCACCAAATTTGATACTTTTATAATGATTGTTGATATGATAATTGTCAATGTACAATCTAACATAATTAATTATGCTGATTAACAATGTTGTAACAGTATCTAGAGAACAGTGAAGGGACTCAACTGTATAGGTACATGTATCCATTTCCCCCCAAACTTCTCTCCTCTCCAGGATGCCACATACCTTTGAGCATTCCTTCTGCCATACACTACAGTATTTATTTCTTATGCACTTGCTACAGATGTGTTTGACTTGAGAGGCTGTTGGAATATTTTCTACCTCTCTGTTTTAAAAATCTATGGATCTTAAAAGTGCTTTTCCCTGGGGAGGTACATGCTTCAGACTTAGAAATGGGGCCTGCATTCACCAGCCCAGATTATGCACTCCTCTGCTGTAAAATGCTTCTTTATTGTTTATATCAAACTCCTAAGCCAAGGATGTCTATAATGTTGCCTGACAATTTTCTTTCAATTGACTTCCCTGTTTCTTTGTAGTTGAAAAATTCATCATTCTTGAAAGTCATAATGAATATACAGATTCTCCTTTTTGTTAGAATCCATCATAATGCCTCACAATCCATTGCAACAATTACATTCAGTCATTATAGGAAAGCTCTCACAAAGTTTATTACAATAATGTTAAATACAGCTTTGCCATTGGTCTTTAATGAGAACAATTTTTTTTTTTTGTTGGAATATAGTTTTATGAAGCTTGTCAAATGCCAATGTTCTCTTTTAGAGCAAGGAAATATCCAAATGAGTGTTTAGTTATTTGAATCTTCCTTGATCCCACCTGCTTTACTTCCAATTGAAATTTTCTCCTTCTTTGCTTCTTCTACTATGCTGTCCCCATATTTCTGTTTTTGTACCTATAATGCAATAGATTTCAATTTCTATACATCTTCCATCCTCTCACAGAACTACGAGATCTCTGATGGTAGTATGGTTTGGCCCATGAATGTAGGAATAAGAAAATACTGGCTCTGTATTTAGGTTCCATCACACCTCTGTAGAATGTGACCAAATTTCTCTAATCTTCACTTTCCTCTTTTTGAAACATGGGACTGATCACAGCATCTTATTTCTTATATACCTCAAAGAAGTATCATGCAAATCAAACAAGAATGCTTTGTCAACCAAAGATGCTCTAGAGCTACAGATCTGATTTTCACTTGCCAGTTTATTATCCTTCTTTAGTTCAGATTTCTTGCCAACCATATCTCATTGTTGTTCAATAATAACATGATATTATTCCTAGTATAAAAAAAAGAGAATAACAAAAACACATATGTGAATTTTCAGACACACACACACACACAAATAGCAATTGCTGCCTGTAGTATCCTCCTTGAACAGAGATGGCAATGATATAAATAGCCCATGTGTGCAGGAATAGTGATCCATACCATGCCAGCCCCTTCCCAAAGTCCACTGGGAAATTAGACCTTATCAGTGTCAAGCATCAATTCACAATCACCACAACAAAGTGGCAGAAGTTGCTAGAATGACACGCTCTGCTGCTGAGGCCAAGACTCTGTCACAAAGAAATGAAGAAAGATAATCATCTTGAGATTTAAGTCTGTGTAGACAGCCACCTTATATCATTTAGAACCAAAATTTTCACATTGTTAGAGTTCCCCAATGACCATCCTCAACCACTGCCCTATCATTCCTTATAGTTCACATTACTTTTAGAGTGTAAACTGGGTCTGAACTTGGAGTCTAAAATGGAAGGGCCACCATAAAATTATACTTGGTAAGTCTTGACAGCTTCAGGCAACCTGAGAAGCTGGGAGTTTTTGTCCCCCCAGGGTCTCCCTCAAAAATGACACATGTATCTCATGAAGATATCCTAGCAGGTAGCATCTGGAAATAAATAAATAAGTCTCACTTTCAAACACTGTCAGGTAATAAGTATTGAGTGGCTTCAGCAACTAAAGACATTGGCCTCTTGGGGATATGTTAATCTGCTTGTGTCTGTGAGGAGCAGGAATAAACTGGCAGATAAAAGACTGAGGCTGTCACTGCCTACAGGGAAGTGATGAATGAACATCAAGCTTCAGTTCAGATGATCCTCTCAACACCTGTATGGGAATTTCACTGTCAGGACCAGTCGAGCAGGAGGGGTCCAAAGCAAAGGAAATACACAATACATGTACCACAGGGTAGTAGTGAATTTCCATAAAGGGCAAATGGAAAAAATAGGTGCTGAGTCCTACACAAGATAGGCTCTCAATAAAAGTTAATGTCAAGAGGAAAGAAGCTTCTGAACCATCCCTTATGAATTCTGACCACATGTTATTGCACTACACTAGCAAATAATAATACCCCTGAGATGTGTATGCTTACCAAGATGGGAAAGATGTTCAGATTTAAGTGAAATGCATATCCCAACACAATGTTTAATATTCAGGATAAATAAGGTCACACAATGAAGTTACTGTCATGGAGGCCAGCCTTTTGCTTATCAGTAAGGCAACAATTCTACCTAAAGCCATTTTCACTTCATTTTTTGAAGGTTTTTCTTCCTAATATTCAGTAGTTTGGTTGGTTCACAACCAAATTTTACAAATTAAAATTTTAAGAAAATAGTTGTAAGTTAATAAGATTGTAATATATCACTTGACTCTAACATATGGGATCATTTTGAGATTTTTAACTCTTAAATATTCACTTCAAAACAGTATCTTGCCTCTATGCAACGACAGATTGACTTCCAGATACAGAAAATTATGCCATCTTACCAACCAAAATACAAATATTTGGGGTGTTTTTCTATACCAGGTCGTATGTCTTGCAGTTTAAACAAATTATGCCATCTGATACTTACAATAACCATATAAAGTGGGCATTATTATTTTCACTTTATAGAAAAATTAACTGAAGCTTAGAGGATCAAAATAATAGAACCAAGATTATATAACTAGTAATGGGTAGAGCAAGAATTTAAATTCAAAGAGTCTAAACTTTGAAGATATTTATTATGTCAATTTTCTCTTATTTAACTCGTGTGATCAGATCTGATCAAATTCTGTGCTGAGTTCTAACATTACTATAAGATGCACATAAAATGGCCATGCAGTATTACAGTGTACAGCATCCCTTCTTTCAGACAAGACATAGTCCATCAAAATTGTTGATGAAACAAGCTCAAAAGCAAATAATTTAGCAGAAACAACCTGGAAAGCTTAGTTATGAAAACTACTGTGGTAAAAATTATGAGCTATATTATTATTATTTTAACATTTAAATTTGGAATGGGAAAACAAAATATCCTTCACTGAAGTATTATAGCTATATGAAGGACACTCCCTGGACATATCGTTCATAAGACTTATTATGCTATATAGTTCTTGATTTTTCCAAGACAGGTCTAATTCCCTATAGTATGTCATTTTGCCTCTATTTTTGTTATACTGTGAATTCCCTCATTTTGGAAAACACAACCACTCTATTTTTAAGAGTACAGTCTATTTTTAAGAGTATTCTTTAATTAAGAAATGAAATATGGTTGTGTTTATCCATATAGATATTAAATAATGTATATATATTGATACATGCATATTGAAACTATTCATGTCTACACACTGGACTGCATGCAGTAAATTTTAGTTTTATACTGATTTCTATCATAAAACTAAGCATTCATTTTTGGAGAAGTAAGCAAAACACATCTTAACTCTAAGGCATAATATTGTCATACTTAAGAATGCAACAAATTACTTAAAAGCATGCATTGCAAAAGTTCAATCTTATGATAAGAGGTTAATGATACTAGAAATATGTCATATATTATAAATGAAATTAGTTTTTTTTTAATGTTTGGAAAAACATAATGAACATCCACACAAGGAAAAATAAATTGATAGACTGAGAGAAAAGAACATAGTAGAGTATACATTTTTCCAGCTTTCAAAGATCCTTGGTACCAACATTATTATAGAGGATCACATGTCACTGTCCTTCCTCAAATCCTTAGATCAGCACTTCATGGAAGCTGTTGTCTTTAAGAAGTTATGTAGATGAATCTGAACTAATAGGGAGTGAGTTACTCTTTTCCTCTGTTCCTGCTACCCTCTGCACAGAGACACAAACATATGCACATTCACATATTTACATAATGTAATGGTTAAAAAAAAAAGAAAGAATACCTATTTGTTCTGATATATAAAAAGGGTGTATTCACAGTAAACATTCTGAAAATATAGAAACAATAGAAAGAGAGCATCAAACATAATCCAAAATCTTAAACCCAAAGTAATTGGTGAATCTTTGCTCTCAATTTCTGTATGCATTTGAATAGAAATGCATATTTATATCACAATTATTTTCCCATATATATTTTAAAATCCTTTTCTGGTGTATTTAATAGAATTTTGAATGACTAAGATAGAATGAAGAAAGGTATTTTATTTATTTATACATGTATTTATTTGTATGTTTGTTTATTGTAGGAAAGATGTGATTTGTTCTAGGCAAAGAGTTAAGGCCCCTTGAAGGAAAGAATAATAGAACGTCTCAAGGTTTCACAAAAGAAATGTCACCAAAGACAGAACATTTAAGAAAGGGAGTTAAGAGCTCTGAAACTCACCAGCCAGGAGAACATTATTTAAAAGAAGCAAAACTTTTCTACGTACCAAGGACCTGTAATTTAAAAATGTTCAAATTATCAGAGGGAGAAAGAGCCCACATGTGAGATAAAAAAACATACAAACAAGTAAACATCCTAATTGTATACATTTTGATATTAATAGAATTGTAATACAATAATATTTAAATGCTTAGGAAGTATCACTACGAACAAAGCTAGTAGAGGTGATAGAATTGCAGTTGAGCTATTTCAAATCTTAAAAGATGATGCTGTGAAAGTGCTGCATTCAATATGCCAACAAATTTAGAAAACTCAGCAGTGGCCACAGGACTGGAACAGGTCAGTTTTCATTCCAACTCCAAAGAAAGGCAATGCCAAAGAATGCTCAAACTACTGCACAATTACCCTCATCTCACACGCTAGAAAAGTAATGCTCAAAATTCTCTAAGCCAGGCTTCAGCAGTACATGAACAGTGAACTTCTAGAGGTTCAAGCTGGATTCAAGGCAGAAGAACCAGAGATCAAATTGCCCACATCTGCTGGATCACTGAAAAAGCAAGAGAGCTCCAGAAAAGCATTTATTTCTGCTTTATTGACTATGCCAAAGCCATTGACTATGTGGATTACATAGTCTGAAAATTCTGAGAGATGGAAATAGCAGACCACCTGACCTGCCTCTTGAGAAATCTATATGCAGGTCAGGAATACACAGTTAGAACTGGACATGGAGAGGGTGGTGGGAGTGGTGTTCAGGATTGGGAACCCATGTACACCCATGGTGGATTCATGTCAATGTATGGCAAAACCAATATAGAAGTAAAATAAAAATAAATAAATAAATAATGAAAAATTTAAACAGACTGCTTCCCAATAGGAAAAGGAGTACGTCAAGGCTGTATATTGTCACTCTGCTTATTTAACTTCTATTCAGAGTACATCATGAGAAATGCTTGGCTGGATGTAGCACAAGCTAGAATCAAAATTGCTGGGAGAAATATCAATAATCTCAGATATGCAGATGTCACCTCCCTTATGACAGAAAGTGAAGAAGACATAAACAGTTTCTTGATGAAAGAGGAGAGTGAAAAAGTTGGCTTAAAGCTCAACATTCAGAAAACTAAGATCATGACATCCAGACTCATCACTTCATGGCAAATAGAGGGAGAAACAGTGGAAACAATAACAGACTTTGTTTTGGGGGCCCCAAAATCACTGAAGATGGTGACTGCAGCCATGAAATTAAAAGAAGCTTGCTCCTTGGAAGAAAGTTATGACTAAACTAGACAGCATATTAAAAAGCAGAGACATTACTTTGCTAAAGAAGGTCTTTCTAGTCAAGGCTATGGTTTATCCAGTAGTCATATATGGATGTTGGAGTTGGACTATAAAGAAAGCTGAGTGCTGAAGAATTGATNATGGTACCTCATTGTGGTCTTGATTTGCATTTCTCTGATAATGAGTGATGTTGAGCATCTTTTCATGTGTTTGTTAGCCATCCGTATGTCTTCTTTGGTGTCCGTGGGATTTCTAAGGTAAGAATATTGGAGTGGGTTGCTATTTTTTCTTCGAGGTGATCTTCCCTATGCAAGGATCAAACCCAAGTCTCCTTCTTGGCAGGCAGATTCACTGAGCCACCTGGGAAAACCCCAACAAAGCAGCTCTGAGCAATAGCATGGGAAAAAATAACAACAACAAAATTGAATACAAGAAAACTTAAAGTTCTACTACCCATTATAACTGATATGTGAGAGTAATAGTAATGTTTACTATATAATTTTCCTATCAAGGACTAAGGATTTTATTATTTGTCTAATTTTTATACAGACCTCTAAATAATGTTTCATTATTCCTCTTTACAAAAGAGAAACCTGGAATATAGTGAATTTAACTTATTGAACTTGTAGAAGTAAATTAAACATCAATATTTGAAGGCCCAGTTCTCTGATCTCCCACATGTTCTTTCTTCACCTTCCATCCTTGTACCTTGAATGCTGTTCTCTAAAAATTACCCTTTATTATTATTATTTTTTAATCTGAAAATTTATCATGGGGGTTCCAGAGGAATTCAAAGTGAAATAGTTATGATTTTAAATGACTCAAGATGTCTTTGTACCTAAAATTGTTAGGGTTAGTTCTGCTTGTTGAAATTTATTTTAAAGTCAACAAGTAGTGGGTATTTGAAATAAAAAACTGTCAAGTACTCAATATCTAAGGGATTTAAGTCTTTGAAAAATAAATTTTGTTTGGTTTCACTAGAGATTTCCTACTGAGATGTGAATACATTTTGTCCATCCATCCATCTTCTTCTTGGACTTTTATTGAGCATCTACTATGTGTCTGATACTGTCTATGGAATTCAAAGAATTCAATTATATTTTCTGGATTTCAGTTAGGCTGTTTGAAAATATTGAATCTTCTCCCTGCTTTGTATACTAAAAGGAAGTGAAAGCTGAGCCCCATCATGAGGCTCCAGTTTCATTGGCTAGAGGATTAAACATGTCCATTTTTTTTTCAGCAAAAAATTTAAAATAATAAATTATATAGCTGATATCATTTCTTGAGACAGGAAGATTGTGATAATCCTGATAATTAATATTAGTTGACATAATACAAAACTTAGAGTGGCGATAACACAGCAATATTTCCTCTCCCCCAGGTCACACTCTGATGTGGGTTTTCTTCCATCTGTGACTCTCCCTTCCAGAGCATGTGTCTTCCTAGACTACTGTGGCAGAAGAAGGGAGTGATGGAGGTCACAAACTTGTTCTCAGCTATCTAGGTCAGAAGTGATATG
Source organism: Neotragus pygmaeus (assembly GCA_006410875.1). NCBI lineage: Eukaryota > Metazoa > Chordata > Mammalia > Artiodactyla > Bovidae > Neotragus > Neotragus pygmaeus. The sequence goes on from SJYV01055799.1 coordinate 42,682, forward strand.
CATCCATTTCTCTCACTTCACTGTCTAGAAGTAGTCATATGGCCTCCTTTTAAAAGAAAAAAAAAAAAAAAAACTTGGGAAGTACTGGAAAGCAAACATTTGCAGTTTGAATACTCTATCTTCCTCAGAGACATCACTAAAGATGTGTTCACAACTAAGTTTGTTTGGGGGAGTGGTGGTTGAAAGTGTGCTAGGGAATCTATATTTTTAAGAATTAGAAAGCAGTTATATCTTAGATTTAAGTTATTACATGGAGACAGTCCTTTCTTTGGATACACGGACTACAGTGGACCAAATACATAGGTATAAAAGAACATTCCTTTATACCACTTTGATACTCTGCCTGCTTGGAATTTCTTATCTCTAGTATAAGTCTAGCCCAACTGTCCCTTGAGCCAACCCTCAGATTTAAGATTCGAGCTATAATTTAGTTTAAACAGTTAATTTCAAAAATTGATGTTAGATTTTGCTTTAAGAGAGAGGCCGTTGTTACACTTAAAGAGTAGCTCATAAAAGCCATCCAGAGATTCTCAAAGAAACTAACGGACATGTTATAGTGAATATGGTTTACTACCTCTCTGGAAACTAGGGCAAAACCACCAGTCTATAACTCAGTACAACACAGCTTTCCCCTCAAATTGAGTAGGCATATGGCTTTCAATTACAATTCAGCAACCGTGTCAAATCTTGAGATCTAACTGTAGCTCATACTTCCTCTTTTAAAATGGTTGATTTGGGAAAGCAACCAACAACAGAAGCATCAGGCAGGTGTTCCTGAATTGTCTGCTGGTCCATTTGGTAATTCTTGCAGACCCGTTGGCAAGGCTGCCTGCTGATAAACTCAAACCTGTTCATTGTTAGAGATTCATGGATCAGGAAATGAATACTTTAAAGTGAATGATTTCATGTGCAGTGAACACCTAGGGATTTCTATTTACCTATGAGACTGTGTGGGCACCATTTGATTATGAGACATATGCTGAGACAGCAGGGTTTGAACTAAACACAAACAAAAATGTACCATTTGGCTTGGGCATATTGATAAACAAGAGCAAACTATGTTCCCCAATGATATTCCGGTTACGAATGTACAAATTAAAATTCTGAGGCGTGTCTTTGGGAGTCAAACTGGCCCAAAGTTACACTGATAGGTGGTTAATTAGCATGAAAATGGAGGCAGACTCGAGAGTTATCTTTCTTTATGCATTGAAATCAACTACTATCCCAGATCTGATCAGCATTACTATTCAGACTTGGGTCAAAATAACTTGGGTTAAAACTGTTTTGGCAGTTTGAAAATAACTTCCAATAAAATATGTAGGGATTAGAAGACTTCCCTAGTGGTCCAGGGACTAAGACTGTTCTCCCAGTGCAGGGGACCAGGGTTCAGTCCCTAACCTGGGGACTATATCCCACATGATGCAGGTAAGATCAAAGATCCCATGTGCTGCAACTAAGACCCAGCACAGCTAAATTAATAAATGAATAAAATAAATGCAAATGAACATTTAAAAAAATATGTAGGGATTGCATAAGAAGAATGTTCAGTCTATTCTCAGCCTATTAGTTTAAAATGTTTCATAAGTGAAAACTTGTTTTTGTAGGTAAGATACAAGGTAGACAGGAACCCTGTGTTGTTCCTCAAAAGGTGGAAGAATTCTTAATAAATTTGGCTCCATTTCAGTGACTCTCGATCTTTCTTATACTTCATTTTTATCAAGAGAGATTTATAAAGTTCTGATACCTAAGTTGGTCTGCGGAGAAGGATAAGCACCAGGATTTTTAAAGTGCTTCAGATCATTTTAACATAACACTATGGTTAAGAACCACAATTCAAACGCTTCTAACGGGCAAAGCCCTCTTTGGGTCAATAAAAGATACTTAGAAAACAATATGAGTTGCCAAGGGCAGATATTCTGGACAGAATTATTATCTAAGGTGCTTATAAATGGGCTCCAAAATCACTGCAGATGGTGACTGCAGCCATGTAATCGGAAGATGCTTGATTCGTAGAAGGAAGTCTAAGGCAAACATAAACAGTCTATTGAAAAGCAAAAGCATCACTTTGCCGACAAAGGTCCATCTGGTTAAAGCTATGATTTTTCCACTAGTTATATATGGATGTGAGAGTTGGACTATAAAGCAATCTGAGTGCCGAATAGGTGATGCTTTCTAATTGTGGTGCTGGAGAAGACTCCCGAGAGTTCCTTGAACAGCAAGGAGATTAAACCAGTGAATCCTAAGGAAAATCAAGCTCTAATAATTTGGCCACCTGATGCAAAGAGCAGACTCATTGTAAAAGACCCTGATGCTGGGAAAGATTGAAGGCAAAAGGAGAAGAGGGCAGCAGAAGATGAGATGGTTGAATGGCATCACCAATTCAATGGACATGAATTTGGGAAAACTCAAAGAGATGGTGAGGGACAGGGAGGCCTGGTGTGCTGCAGTCCATGGGGTCGCAAAGAATTAGATACGACTTAGGGACTCAACAACAACAACAACAGAGACATGTTTACAAAATTGTCTTTGACCTTAATGGAATCATAGGAAAAGAAAGAGAGAAAAAGTGAAAAATACATAATGAAGAAATATCTCAATATATAAATCAGGTTTTATCAATTTCATCACTGAGATTTTGTCAGAATGACAAAATCTAAGAAAGCCTTAGAAAGAAAAGGCATTCTAAGCCTCCTAAGAAAAGGCATTCTGTGTACTTTGGAAAGGACTCAGGGAAAAAAGATAATCAAGTTACATGTATTTCCTTAAGTTTTACTTTCCTCATCTTAGAAATGATATTAATAGGTAAGAATACCATGAAAGTACCTTCTAAGTTCAAAGTTCTGTGATTCAAAGGTTCTTCTTTGAATTTCAAGTCCCTGCCACTTTCTTTTAAACCAAAGTACAAATCTTTCAAAAATTATCAATTTAATCATTTAATTAAAAATTCTAGTTGGGCCCAGGAAATTGTGAAGTTCAAACATATTATGGGCAATAGCACAGTTTGTATATAGGCCTTTACACTGAGAAGAACACACCTGGAAAAATAAGCTTCTGTTATCACAGATAATGCTTCTGAATGACATCAGTCCAAATGGGTCTTTGTAGGAACTGCATAGACCCAGCAAATCACAAAGTGTCTTTCCGATAAATATGAAAAGGCAGTTGTTTCCTTCAGATAACTGGTTAATTATCAAATAGTTTTAATGAGAAAAAAAGATAACTAGATCTCAAAAACAACTTTATTTCCATGTAATAGTGGGATTTTTATTATAAAGACATAATTTTTCACAGAAAAATCACAAAAATAAAGTACAAAAGCATGTGCTATTAAAGTTACAGGAAGGTGAGCCTTTTATAAAAATTCACTTTCATTTAATTCATTTATGTTTGAAGAATGTCTTAGTGATATGCCCCATTAACATTTAATTTATTTATTCCAATTTTGATATTTTTAAAGCACTTTCACAAGAGAGCCTCACTTTTTTTTTTAAAGAAGAGAAAGTGATTTACTAGTAAGTGGAAGTTGCTCTGTCATGTCCAACTCTTTGTGACCCCATGGACTATACAGTTCAGGGAATTCTACAGGCTAGAATCCTGGAGTGTGTAGCCTTTCCCTTCTCCAGTGGATCTGCCTGACCCAGGAATCAAACTGAGGTCTCCTGCATTACAGAAAGATTTTTTAACCACTGAGCTATCAGCGAAACCCTGATTTGCCATTGGATAGGTGAAAATGGAAATCAAGGTAGGAAAGTAGTGACATAGTGAAGTTAAAATGAAATGTAAGAATCTAAGAGGTTAGAATCTAATAATCTTAGTCCAGATCCTTGGTCTTTGGGAATATCTTAAGGCCATAAGATACAGGATTTTTCTAATTGTCACTTAGCTAGTTAGTTACAGCAGAAGGACTATAGTTAAGCCCTTTTTTCTTTTCAGTGTTTCACATTGTGTTCATTTTGGCAAAGCCAAATGAATATTTAGAGATGGTGGCAATTCTAAAACTCTATAATTTATTAGGACAATCACTGTCTCCAAGTGCAAGAAATCTGCCCTGGATGCTCCTTTCTAAGCTCACAAACAATGGGAGGTCTACACAATAGTATTATGATCACAATACTCCAAACAGAACTTGGGAAGACATTAAGACCCATTTATCATACCATATTCTAGGCAACTTAGTATGGAGTAGTGAGGGAATAGTTTTAGATTATTCACAACAGATGGCTAAATAGCATCTGTAACTGATTTCTTTATCCAAATGGATCTTAAACAACACTACTGCATTTATAGACAAGGCATTTTTAAGTGATGGATTCTGTACCACCCAAAGTGAAAGTGAAAGTGTTAGTTGCTCAGTTGGTGTCTGACTCTGTGTGACCCCGTGAACCATAGTCTGCCAGGCTCCTTTGTCCATGGCTTTCTCCAGGCAAGAATGCTGGAGTGGGTTGCCATGCCTTTCTCCAGGGGATCTTCTCCATCCAGGAATTGAACCTGGGTCTCCTGCCTTGAGGGAAGATTCTTTGCAATCTGAGCCACCTGGAAGTCCATATCACCCAAAGGATAGTGTATTTTTTTCCACCCAACTATCTTTGGTAAGCCTGTGAAGTCTAGTACTTCAAATCCATCTTGCAGAGCTCAAAGTGCATATGCTACATATAAGTATTCTCATCCTCAAAACTTTCTCTGTTTTCTACTTATCTTTCTTCTTTTGAGTTCATACAATCCAAATAATAAGGTAATGGAAAATAGATGTAAATGGCATCTTAGAGTTAATTTGTTTCATTTCCTAGAATTTGGTAATGAATAAAAGTTATGGCAAAGGTCCTTGACTTGACTTGACTGATTGCTTATCAAAGATTTTAACTCCCCAAGATCTTCTCAAAATTTACCTGTATTATTGTCTATGTGTTGAGTATTGATTGATACAGCCAAATCCACGAAATGCACTTGGCATCTTCGTTAATGGTTTACATATTGAATTGGTGATATTACCTGTCCTATAAGATTTTATTCCCTTAGACAAAACTGTTTTCTTTGAAGCTTAAGTTTTGCACCTTAATATAAGAGGGACATACAGGGGGCATGTAAATAACACAGTTGGTCAATCAATCAAATATCTATTCCATAAAGAAAATCCAAATCTATTTTGGACCAAATTATGCTTGTTTTAATCTCCAACACCTTCCCAACCCCCAGTCATTCAGTGTTACAGTTGCTCTGTAGCTAAGCAAAGATCAGAGAATGAATCTCAGAAGTGAAATGTGGGGAAGGCAACATTTAGCCTAGGTGTTTTGAGAATTGAGAAGTTGTTGGGTTACTGGGCAAGTGAGAATTTGGGTTTTAATAATGTCATTGCTAAACAATTAGCTGAACACACAGGAAGAAATCAAAAAGGAGGTGGAGAAAAAGAACAGCCATTCATGAACAGTAGTATAACAAGCAGCTAAATGGAACTTAATTTTTTTCATCCAGAGGTAAGACATCCAGGAGAATTAGCCTAAAATGTTGCTCTTTGTTGATTAGTACAAGATGGTTGCCTAGTGTTCTTAAGATCTTGTAAGGACCTTCCCTTTATTGAGACTGATTGAACACTGACAGCACTGCATCCTTATTGTGCCCCTGTACTCTTCTTAATGGAAGATAATATGCCTTATTCTTGCTTGTTTTTGCCAACAATCAGTTAAGATCAATAAACTCTAACATCTTTGGTGGAAATTTTTGCCAAAACAGAACTGCAATTTCCTGTTTCCATGCACAATTAGTGAAGTTTGCCTTTACTGAATAGGATTTGACCATTACATCAATTCAATTAGTACTCTAAATGTGGTCAGAGAAATCAATGAGTGACTTGCAAGATATTGATTATTGGAGTAGAATGCTATAAGAGAATTGAAAAAGCAAGACATTTGAGGAAAGGAAGGGAGGAAGAAAAAATCTGTCATCATGTATTCATAACTTTGTGATTGCCTATTGGAAGCATTTGGAATAGTTGTAGGTGTGGATGGAAGTTTTGGATAAAATACTGTACATTTGTAAGGAAAGGTTATGGCCCCACCACCCCCTGCAATCCTGAAATGACTGAAAATCAGAGAGTTGGATGGCATCACCAACTCTATGGACATGAGTTTGAGCAAACTCCAGGTATTGGTGATGGACAGGGAAGCCTGGTGTGCCGCAGTCCATGGAGCTGCAAAGAGTCATACATGACTGAGCGACTGAAATGAACTGTACTGAATACTGCCTTACAAACCTCTCTCTTTAATTCTAGAATGGATTTCTCAATTGTCCTTTCAGAGAATCAGACTTTCAATATGATAATTAGCTACTTTATTTAACCGAGAAGCAAATATATCTGTGATCAGTCAGATTGACAGAGAGAAAAAAAGAGCAGGAGAGCTAGTCCATATTCTAATGACTGCAGATGGCAACACCATCACACATCTCATCTGCTCCTAAGTGGAAATTTTCTTATTGATATCCAAAATTATGTCCATTTCAGATTTTTTTTTTATGTTACCACTTATTCCCCACTGGGGTTGGTAATTAAAAACTCTCCAGAGTAGATCATAGTTAATCTAAGTTTGTCCTTCCCTCCAGAGCTTTATAATTATAAACTTATTGCATTTATGGCTATATGCACTGCCTCATGTTTTATCCATTTCCAAAAGAACATCTTTAAGGCCAGAGATATGGCACAATGCATGGAATGAAATTTAACCAGGTAAAAATGTGTTAAAGTCAAAAAACAAGCAAATGATATTCAGAGACAGTGGTCATTTTGGCAAGCATTTGTAAGGTCAATGGCATGGCAATGATGACGGTATACTAAGTAGCTAAACTCTCCTTTTGGCTTGGGAGCAAATTGATTAGGCTGCCTGCTCCTAATAGCCACCTTTGTGCTAAGAAACCTATTGAAAACTTGGGCAATGGAACTTAGCTCATTGCCTCATAGAAAAATCAACTTGCATGAACCATAGTACTGACACTTTTGTTACCAGCTTTGATTGGAAATAATTATATACTTACTTGGACTTGACACATTAAATGTACATGTTAAGTTCTGTGGTTCTGATTTTTAAGGTAGTAGTAATATAGTGGTAAAAGAATATTAAGGAAATGAATATACATTTTTTTTAAAGCTGTAAAAAGAAGAACCGCATTTACTCTAGAGATACTATTGTATTTTCAAATTTAAATTTCCTTTAATATGTATATTGATTTAGATGCTTTTGTTATTTAATTAATTACAAAAATGTAATATAAACTTAGAAGCATAAAAGTGGGTTCAACTACGATGGATTTTACACAACAGTAAATATACTTTTTTTTTAGAGGAAGCACACTGACTGATCTGGTCCCATCACTTCATGGGAAAGAGTTGGGGAAACAGTGTCAGACTATTTTTTGGAGCTCCAAAATCACTGCAGATGATGACTGCAGCCATGAAATTAAAAGACACTTACTCTTTGGAAGGAAAATTATGACCAATCTAGATAGCATATTGAAAAGCAGAGCCATTGCTTTGCCAACAAAAGTCCGTCTAGTCAAGGCTATGGTTTTTCCTGTGGTCATGTATGGATGTGAGAGTTGGACTGTGAAGAACGCTGAGTGATAAAGCATTGATGCTTTTGAACTATGGTGTTGGAGAAGACTCCAACATCCTGAGCGTCCCTTGGAGTGCAAGGAGATCCAACCAGTCCATTCTAAAGGAGATCAGCCCTAGGTGTTCTTCAGAAGGAATGATGCTAAAGTTGAAACTCCAGTATTTTGGCCACCTCATGCGAAGAGTTGACTCTTTGGAAAAGACTCTGAAGCTGGGAGAGATTGGGGGAAGGAGGAGAAAGGGACGACAGAGGATGAGATGGCTGGATGGCATCACTGACTCGATGGATGTGATTCTGAGTGAACTCCAGGAGTTGTTGATGGACAGGGAGGCGTGGCATGCTGCAATTCATGGGGTCGCAAAGAGTCGGACATGACTGAGCGACTGAACTCAACTGAACTGAACACTGATTGAAACTACCCACCCTGGCCAGACACCACAGTTGATATTTGCATGAGTTGTTTTATGACAGGAGGTAAGGAACGTGGAACTAATAAACCACCACCAACTGAATGGGTTCAGGAAGGATCAAAATCATGTCTGACCACCTCCAGGAATCCTTCTTGCTGACATCCATCTCAAATGAGCAATGCATCAGGATTCTGAGTCAGAATGATTGGTCGAAGACAAGGGGAAACTCATACTATTACCATAAATCCTGAGACTGTGAGCCATGTGGCAGAGCACTTCTCCTGCGTTCCCTTGCCCTCTGCTCTCTGCCTGGGCTCCCCTTTCCAATAACATCTCTTACTTTGTCAGCACATGTGTCTCCTTGGACAATTCACTTCCAAACATTAGGCAAAAGCCCACTTTCAGCCCCTGGAAGGGGCTCCCTTTCCTACAATACTTTCAATCAATATCATTTTGAGCAGTTGAGTGGGTCACTAATTAAAAGGCTGATAGAGAGTGTTTAGTTATATTACTAAACTCTTCATTTTCATTAGCATACTAAAAAAAAGAAAGTCTCCTTGATCCTTTTTAAGAAGAAAGAAGTTCCTCTGATTTTCTTCCATAAACCTGAGGCCTAACACCCTTGAAAAATGTAAACAGCACTGTGTTTTCAGATATGAATGAAAAGTACTAAATTCATTTTCATCAATCAAATTATAAGGTATTATCTACATGTTGAAGAGAAAATCCAAAGGCTATAGCTGAACTATTTATTTTCCATTTTCAGAGATAAATTTAAGGATCATGAATTGCACTCCAAAAAGCATCCAAAAGTTGATGGGTAGATCTGTCATAAAGCATCTCATGGAATCAATTGAACATGTCTGTGTACTTAAAAGATCTTCCAATTGGGCTTAAGCAGGGACTCACTTTCTTGAGGCATAGTAGTAATTTAGCATGGCTGAATGACTGTAATTTTATTATTTTTTCCTCTTTTGGATTTAAAGTAAAATAGGCAAAATAAATATTGTAAAAGTTAAATTTTTTTTTCTTCTTTCTTGTCAGCATAATATATCTGGGTAATTTCTTAAAAAAAAAAAACAGACAAATCAAACAAAAGTACTTAAATTCAAGTGAGATAATTATTTTCAGCATAAGTTTACAGCCAATGTCAAAAGTACTCATTGAACAAGCTATTGTGTTACAAAGCAGTCCATAGAATACAAAATATATTGACTGTCCTGGGAGACTTTACATTTTAAATGCCATCATAAATTTAATCCAATTATATAAAGTAATCATTTGAGATGCAGGAAAAGAATCTATTTTCTACTAACCAATTGCCTTAGCCTACTACACTTTTCTCCTTACCAAATTTTTCTGTACTGTAATATTTGCATATTATGACTATTTTTGCACCATTAGTACTTTTTGTTTAAATTGCAACTTTTTAAGGCAAATAATATCTTTGTATCTACTTTCCCAGAGAAATGTTATAGGACTATTTTGAAGATAAATATGATTGTATTCTGGTAGTTCAACTTTTCTCTCCTCAACACTCAGTAACGTGAACCTATTTTGTCAAGCTATGGGGCAAGTGATACCATGAATTAGTAACCCTTCTGCTTCTAAGGCATAAAAGACCTTAAAATGACAATTAAGAAACACCAATGGGAAAAAGAATTGAGGTTTCCTTGAAAACTGACAGACTAAGTTTATCAATGATAGAGCAGAGAAGAGGAAAATAATAATTCTTTCTGATTTTTGTAAAGACTATTACAAAATTATTTTGTAGCAGTCTCACATTAATTTTTAAGGAACTTTTAACAATTAAATAACATAAAATAGACTAAAATATATTAAGTGATCCAGTTTACTAGATATGTAACACAAGTTTGGTAAGTGTTTTATCAAAGTTTAGATTTACAGATGAGGAAGCTGAAGCACGTAGTAACTTTCTTGCCAATGGCCATGGAAACTGCACAGTAAGCCCAAGACTAGAAGTCATGTCTTTTGCATCCTAAAGATTTTTTTCAAGAAAAATCCTCCTCAAATTAATAAACTGTTAATGATCTATTAACAAAAATTAACAAAATGAAAGCAATCATAGGATTTCCATTAAGAATCTCTGTGATGAACAGAGGCTGAAATCAAATGGATTGACCAATATAATATTCCTGGGACAGCTCTTTGTGAAATGGTTTTCAACCCTCAATCTTTTTCTCAGGAACACTTGATTATAAGATTTAGGTGCTTAAAGTACACAAGATGGAGCTACTTTCTAAGAACTGCTTTTTTTTTTTTTTTACTTTATTTTACTTTACAATACTCTCTTGGCTTTGCCATACATCGACATGAATCCACCACAGGAGTACACGATCTCCCATTCCTGAATCCCCCTCCCACCTCCCACTCCACAATGACAACTGCTTTTGAAGACCCTGTGCAGCTTAAATCTGATCATCAAAGCAGTGTGGTTAAGAAAGCAGAATCTGATTCCTGGACAGGACCCATAAATCTGCATGTAAAGCAGACACTTAAAACTGATCCAGGTAACCCAGGAACCTCTAAATGGAGGTCTGTTTAGACTTTTGATTAGTTTAGGCAATTATAAAATGAAAGAATGTAACAAATGAGATGGGTATGTTATTGGATATCATGTAAGATAAATAAAGCCTTCCCTGGTGGCTCAGCCAGAAACAGTCTGCCTGCAATGTGAAAGACCCAGGTTCAATCCCTGGGTCAGATATATCCCCTGGAGAAGGAAATGGCAACCCACTCCAGTATTTTTTCCTGGAGAATTCTATGGGCAAAGGAGCCTGATGGACTACAGACCATGAGGGTCAGAAAAAGTCAGACACAACTGAGTAACTAACACACACACACACACACAGAAGATAAATAAAAGTTTCATTTATCCACAGAATAGACTATTACAGCAGAGTCCCCTGCACCCACAAGGCCAGACCAGCTAGCCTCAATGCTGTCCTAAAGGCAGTTTTTAGATGAAGGTTGCAGATTAATTTTCATGGCCCATTTAGTCCTTGGCCTCTCTGCTTTGCCTGGCAACAAAGGGGCCAATTAGTGAAGATGGTTTCAGTACTTTTTTCAGAGACAAATCCCTTCCCAGGAGGGAATTACATAAGCCCACCAACATATTTTGAATAACATGAGAAATCAATTCTAGGAGGGGCCAAATATTCTCATCATGGATTGAAGGAAAACAAAGTCATTAATCTTTTGTGGATAAGTGAAAGGTTAGCCCATGTAGGTAGGGTCTTGGGCAAGGTAGAATCAAACTTTAGCAAGGTGATATCATAAAGAAGGCAACACTTTCTGTGTGTTTTAACTGTAATTAATGATAACACTGAATTTTTGTACAATATAACAATGTACCTAAATAATGTAGTATATATTTATTCAGGGCTGTTATGAAAACAACACAAAATGAAGAAATCTGGCTACATAAAAGAGGAAACAAAATGTACTTTTTTACTCTAAATGTTCATAGCAGCATCTTATAAAATCTTCACATTATGGGAAGCTTTTAATCTATAACCCAACTTCTAAGTTCCCCATTGAAAGTGCATTTTTATTGAATTGCACTTAAATTATTTAGCTTTTTTTATGGGTATAAGGTAATCAGAAACATAGTGTATCACACAGCTCTCCAAATGTTCCCAATGGATGTCTTTCTGCTAATTAAATGTACACCACTGTTAGGAGGAGAGAAAAAGGTTTGAGATTTATTTATTTTTTCTCTCTCTTTTTAAAAATTATTTTACTTTCTTTAAAAAGAAAATTAAAGGTCAGTTGTTAATTAGCTACTTTTGAAAAGTATCCATTAATGTTATATAAATTGCTGCATACAAATCCAATTAAATTCTTAAGTCATATTGGAACTAAATAGATTATTTAATTTTCAGGACACATTATGATATGAAGTCTATAGGAGAAACTGATACAGGCACAGAGAAAGACTAAGCTATAAGAGGGTATGCGTGTAGAAAATCTGGGCTTCTTGGGTGCTGCTAGTGGTAAAGGACCTGCTTGCCAGTGCAGAAGATTTAAGAGACCTGGGTTCAATCCCTGGGTGGTGAAGATTCCCTGGAGAATGGCATGGCAACCCACTCTACTATTCTCTCCTGGAGAATCCCANGAAAATCTGGGCTTCTTGGGTGCTGCTAGTGGTAAAGGACCTGCTTGCCAGTGCAGAAGATTTAAGAGACCTGGGTTCAATCCCTGGGTGGTGAAGATTCCCTGGAGAATGGCATGGCAACCCACTCTACTATTCTTTCCTGGAGAATCCCATGGACAGAGGAGCCTGGCAGGATACAGTCCATAGGATCATAAAGAGTCAGACACAATTGAAGTGACTTGGGACTCAAGCACGTTAAGAAAATCTATAAATTTTCTGTATATTTGTTCAAGTGCTAAGTTCTACTGTGACTAAATAGAGGTGCACTGAATGCTTAGGCAATTCTCTGGGTTCTGAGATCAATAACCAAAATTTGCCTTAGAGTTACCTGAGGGGTTTAAAAAATGAATAAATAAAGGATATGAGGGAAACAAATACATAGAAATTTAGAAAAACTTACATCTGAATTCAAGAGATGAAGTGATCTTTCATATGTGTACCAATTCATTTTAAATTAGGCCAAAAGAAAATATTCAATTGCCCCAAATTTAGTATTAGTAGTGTAAATTATAATCAGATTAGGGATTTCTCTCATGGCTCAGTCAATAATCTGCCTGCAATGCAGAAAGATCCAGGTTCAATTCCTGTGTCAAGAAGATATTCTGTAAAAGGAAATGGCAACCCACTCCAGTATTCTCGCCTGGAGAATCCCATGGACAGAGGACCCTGGTAAGCTACAGTCCATGGAATGACAAGAGTCGGACACAACTTATCAACTAAACCACATAATAAAATTACATCAATGTAGAAGAATTGATGCTTTTGAACTGTGGTGTTGGAGAAGACACTTGAGAGTCCCTTGGACTGCAAGGAGATCCAACCAGTCCATTCTAAAAGAGATCAGTCCTGAGTGTTCTTTGGAAGGACTGATGCTGAAGCTGAAACTCCAGTACTTTGGCCACATCATACGAAGAGTTGACTCATTGGAAAAGACTCTGATGCTGGGAGGGATTGGGGACAGGAGGAGAAGGGGATGATAGAGGATGAGATGGCTGGATTACATCACTGACTCGATGAACATGAGTTTGGGTGAACTCCGAGAGTTGGTGATGGACAGAGAGGCCTGTGTGCTGCAATTCATGGGGTTGCAAAGAGTCGGACATGACTGAGCGACTGAACTGAACTGAACTGATTAGAAAAATTGAATATTTAAAAGAAATACAGGATAAAGAAATTATTATCCCCTAACCTATTTTTGCTAAATAATGTTCAATGTTGCCTATGGCCTTCATGTCCTCTGAGTCCTCTCTCCCTGCCTTACAGATGACAACCTTCTTGCTAGATTTCCTCACAGTCTTTTCCTGATTTTCCTATCTCCCTGGTATCCCCCTGTGTGTCTTAATCTCTTCTTTTTATAAAGATTGGATTAAGGTCCAGTTTAAAGACATTTTAGTTTAATCACTTCTTTAATTATCCTATTTCCACATAAAATCATAGTCTGATATACTGAGGTTGAAGTTTCAAAATATGAATTTTGGGGAATCACAAATCAGCCCATAACAGAAGAATACCATGGTATATTACAAATAGCATTGAGTGACTCTTAGCCTTAGTATGTGACATAATTAAGGAATTATTATGTGACTCTAGGCAGTATAACAGTGATTAAAGTCATGGAGTTGTGTTGGTTTTTTTTTTTAACATTAAAAAAATTATTTATTTACTTTACAATATTGTATTGGTTTTGCCATACATCAACATGAATCCACCACGGGTGTACACATGTTCCCAATCCTGAACCCCCTTCCCACCTCCCTCCCCATACCATCGCTCTGGGTTATCCCAGTGCACCAGCCCCAAGGATCCTGTATCCTGCATCAAATTCAGGAGTAGATTCCAATTCTAACTTCTCACTTACAAGTTGAAAAAACTACAGTAAGATGTGTAACTTTGCTGAGTTTCAGTTTCATTATTTAAATAATAAGTATTTCTGAAGATTTAAAAAATATGTTTAAAGCATTTAGATTATTGCACAGAACAAAGTGGCTAATAAATTGTAGCTATGGGTTTCCCTAGTGGCTCGGTCGTAAAGAATATGCCTACAGTGCAGGAGCGGCAAACGTGGGTTCCATCCCTGGCTTGAGAGGATGTTCTGGAGGAGGTCATGACAATCCACTCCAGCATACTTGCCTGGAGAATCCCATGGACAGAGGAGTCTGGCAGCTACAGTCATAGGGTTACAAGTATTCGGACACAACTGAAGTTACTTAACATTCATGCATCATACATTTTTTTAAAAAGAAAGCTTTGTTGAGATCTAGTTTACATATCATAAAATTCTGTGTATTTATCAATTCAGTGATTTCTTAAAAATACATTTACAATGTTATGCAACCATTACCACAATGCAGTTTTACAAAATTTTTATCAGATTAACTACATTTTTTATGCTTTTTTGAAATCATCTCATGTTCCAGTTCTCAATTCTATACAGATTTAGCTATTCTGGAGCACTACATATAAATGGTTAATGCAATATTGCTTTTTTGCATACAACCTTTACACCTAGCATAACATATTTGATGTTCATCCATTTTGTAATGTATATTGGGAGTTTGCTCCTTTTTATTTCTGAATAAAATTCCACTGTATGAATATATATTTTGCTTAATCATTTAGATATTTGAGTTGTTTCTACTTTTGACTATTGTGAAGTTTATATACAAACTTTTGTGTTGACATATGTTTTCATTTTTCATGGCAGATTTCTTGAATAAAAGTGGAAAAGCTGTATTGAAATGGCACAGGAGTCCATGATCCTTCCCCACCCCATAAACCTGTCCTCAGCCTACCTTTTGTCTGTGGAACAGTTTTAATCAAACAGTGTGTTTAATCAGAGAAGTGGAAAAAAAAAAAGTAAAAATAAAGAGAAACAGTCAAAAGAGACCAAATAATAAGAGCTTAGTCGCTAAGCCAAGTCAAGGGCCTTCAGTTCCTCAGGCTATAAATAATGTTCTGAACGTTATCCTGGGAGCTGTCTTATTGATACAGAAATCTCTACCTTGTGGAGTAAGTTAACTACTTAATGACCAACTGCAGCCATTGACATAAGCTGCCACAATTTTTCATATTGGCCTTGAATAATTTGAAATAATCTGACTATGAAGCTGAAGGTTAACTGTACTTAAAATAATCAAGATGATGCCTATCAGACAACCAGTGATGAATTTCAAGATGACTGTCAGAGCTGGTTGTGTTATTTCTGCATGTAGCCCCCTCTGTCCATAAAAGCTTTTGCCCACCTATTGTGACTAGGGGGTACTCAGCATTTGGATAGGAATCTACTCTCTCCCACCTCCCAGCCCCACTGCAAAATTTCCTCTCCTCTTTATCAGCTTTTGAGCAGCAAGTAGCTGGCCCCCATATTTGAGAACAATACAATAAATTGTTGCTTAATATTTTTTTAAAATTGTTCATAATTTTTCCAGTGTGACTGTTAAGTTCAGTCCCTCAGTTGTGTCCAACTCTTTGTGACCCAATGGACTGCAGCACAACAGGCTACCCTGTCCATCACCAATTCCCAGAGCTTACTCAAACTCATGTCCATGGAGTACGTGATGCCATCCAACCAACTCATCCTCTGTCTATCCCCTTCTCCTCCTGCATTCAATCTTTCCCAGCATCAGGGTCTTTTTTAAGGAGTCAGTTCTTCCCATCAGGTGGCCAAAGTACTGGAGTTTCAGCTTCAG
>SJYV01055799.1:68026-99770 GCA_006410875.1 Neotragus pygmaeus
TATATATATATATATATATATGGCATTTGCTTTAAGAACTTACTAATTTAAAAAATGTTAAAATTAAAAATTAAAAAAAAGAAAAAAAAACAAAACAACAACAAAAAAAGAATGATTGTAAAAATAGTAAAGGTATATCTGGGCCTTTCTCTAGTGTTGTTGTGGGCAGTGTGTGGTCAGTTCATTTTCAGATAGTTCCTTGGTCTGGCTCATATTTCTTAAGATCTATACTTCCAAGGTGGTTCCCTCTGTTTTAACTTCTGTTTGCTGGTCTCTTCAGTGTCTAATTTCCACCCTAACACAAGGGGGCCGGTGGTGGGCACTTTTTTTTTTTTTTTAGGCTCATTTGTTCAGTCGTGCTGTAGGGAGGGAGGGATGTTGCACACAAATAACACTGGCATGTGCTTGTAGTGCCTCAGCTACGCTAGGCCTGCCCCCACTCACAGTGCACACTGCTCAGGCCCTAGGTTGCTCTGCTGGGATCCATCTGAGGCTGGCCCTGAGCTGCATGCACCTCCCTAAGCCGCTCAGGGTCAGGCATTCAGGTAGTCCTCAGATGCTCAGACTCTGTAGGGCCTGCATTATGTGCCTTTCCCAGGACCGAGCAGCTCGGGTGTTTGGCGAGTGTGAATGCTGTGACTTATCGCCTTTCCCGTCCCTGCCGCTCAGATTTCTGGGTGTACAACTGGCACCCCTTCTTAGACAGATGGTGACTGTCCAGAACCCCAAGAAGTCTTAGTTAGCAAAGAAGCTTGCTTGCAGTTTGGAAGTTAATGTTTCTCTGGGGCTGCGATTGCCCCCTTCCAATCCTTCCAGCTCTGGCTGCCTGTCACTGGAGGGGAATGGTCTGCAGCCGGCTAATTCTGTTCCATCCTTTGTTCTGTGTGCTGGCCTGGTGGTGTCTTATGTTAGAGCTTTTCACGTGGTAGCTATCCTACAGTCTGATTTGCTAGCCCAAGTTAGTTCGCTCTGGTTATGCTCGGGTCATTCCAGCCTGATTCTTAAAAAAGCACTGTAGCCCATGCCTCCCTGCCCAGCCCCCGCTCAGTAGCAGCAGATGCAGGCATCTGCACTGCTTCTCCACTGAGGGAGTTATCATTGGACTCATAATCTGTTGCTTTTATTTATTTATTTATTTATTTATTTATTTATTTATTTTTCCTCCCTGTCATGTTGCCTTCCGTGTTTCTAAGGCACCACAGACTCAGCAGTTAGAGTGTTTCCTGGTGTTTGGAAACTTCTCTCTTTTTAAGACTCACTTCCTGGGAAGGAGCTCCCTCCCTACCTCTTTTGTCTCTTTTTTCCATCTTTTATATTTTTTCCTACCTGTTTTTGAAGACAATGATCTGCTTTTCTGAGTGCCTGATGTCCTCTGCCAGCTTTCAGAAGTAGTTTTGTGAGGTTTACTCAGCATTGAAATGTTCTTTTGATGAATTTGTGAGGGAGAAAGTGGTCTCCCTGTCCTATTCCTCTGCTATCTTAGGACCACTTGCCCGCTTATTTAACTTCTATGCAGAGTACATCATGTGAAATGCCATGCTGGGTGAATCACAAGCTTAAATCAAGTTTACCAGCATAAATATCAGCAACCTCAGATATGCAGATGATATCATGCTAATGGCATAAAGTGAAGAACTAAAGAACCTCTTGATGAGGATGAAAGAGGAGAGTGAATAAGCTGGATTAAAACTGAACATCCAAAATATAAAATCATGGCATCTGGTCCTATCACTTCATGGCAAATACAAGGGGAAATATTGGAAGCAGTGACATATTTTATTTTCTTGGGCTCCAAAATCACTGCAAGTGGTGACTTTGTGCATGCTCAGTCACTTCAGTCATGTCTGACTAATTGCGACCCCGTGGACTGTAGCCCTCCAGGCTCTTCAGTCCATGGGATTCTCCATGCAAGTATACTGGAGTGGGTTGCCATGCCCTTCTCCAGGGTATCTTCCTAACCCATGGATTGAGCATGGATCTCCTGTATTGCAGGCAGATTGATTGAGCCACCAGAGAAGACCATAAAGAAGGCTGAAATGAAGTGAAAGTCACTCAGTTGTGTTTGATTCTTTGTGACCTCATGGAGTATACAGGCCATGGAATTCTCCAGGCCAAAATACTGGATTGAGTAGCAGTTCTTTTCTCCAGGGGATCTTCCTAACCCAGGAATCCAACCCAGATCTCCCTCATTACAGGAGATTCTTTACCAACTGAAGCACCAGGGATGCCCAAAGAAGACTGAGCACTGAATAACTGATTCCTTTGAATTGCTGTGCTGGAGAAGACTCTTGATAGTCCCTTGGACAGCAGGGAAATCAAACCAGTCAATCTTAAATGAAACCAACCCTGGATATTTGTTTGAAGGACTGATGCTTAAGCTGAAGTTCCAAAACTTTGGTCCCCTGATGCAAAGAGCCGACTCATTGAAAAAGACTGATGCAGGGAAAGACTGAAGGCAAAAGAAGAGGATGGCAGAGAGAATATGGTTAAATAGCATCAGTAATTCAATGGACATAAATCTGAGCAAATTCCAGTGATAGTGAAGGACAGGAAAGCCTGACATGCTGCAGTCAATGAAGTTGCAAAGAATTAGACATGCCTTAGTGACTGAACAGCAGTGATGACTTTTAGTCATTATTTTCTTTCAATATCATTAACCTGGAATGGGTATGGGATCATTTACAGGCTAAAACAACAGATCATTCCTCTTTTCACTAAGGTTCAAAAGTTTTTTGAATAAAATCTCCCCAAGTTGCTATTTAGCCTTTGTCAGAGTCCAGAGTACAGAAGTTGCTGTTTTGACAACTTTTTTCTAGTTTTATTATTTCTTTTTAGAGAGAATATTTACAGTGTTTATTGTCTAGCCATTTCAGGAGTCACTCCTTATCACTACATAGCTCTTATTCTTGAATGAGTTTAATTTCAGACTTAAATTTTCCTTTTCTGTAAACAAGATTATTAACCCTCCATTGGGTTGTTGGGAATGTTAAATATGTAATATATTGGAAAGTGATGGTGTACTGAACTACCTTGTACATAGCATATTCAGTAAATATTTATTGCATTTGAATTTGCATTATTCAATTGAATATTCAATTGCATTGAATATTGCATTCATTGCATTAATAGAGCAGGGTCATTAAGGGGTGACTGAACAGTGTTTGTGGGATTTTGCTATAACCTGGGAAGCTCTTTTGACTCCCCAGTTAAACTAATAAAGACTGATGCATCATTCTTTCTTGTTCTATTATATAGACACTTTCATACCCTTTTATAGTCTACTTGCTTTTTAAATAAGAGCTACCTTGTGCAAATCTGCCTTTCTTCTTGAGACTCAGAACATTTTACTTTCAGCTGCCCCTTAGTTAATAAAAGTAGAACAAATCTTGGTATACAAGTGACTCTCAAAAAAACAAGGCTTTGAACTGGCTCCACTTTTATGCAGATTATTTTTTTCAACTGTAAATTCTATGGTACTACATGATCTGTAGTTGATTTGAATCTATGAGTTCAAAATCGAGGATAAATAGTAACTGTCATTGGAGGATATACTGTAAGTTATATGTAGATTCTCAAATTTGTGGAATGTTAGCTAGCCTGCCACCTGCATTGTTCAAGGGTCAGCTATAAATTTTATTTATTGGGTCCTTTGAAAAGGCCAGTAGCAATATCCTAGGTATCAACTTACCATAATAACAAAGATCCATTAAAAAATGTTATTGTTTATGGGTAAGTTTTGTATATCACAAATATCTAACATCAACAAGCAAGCAAAAAAAGACCCTGGTAAGTCCAGATAAAATAAAATGTGCTGTCTTCCAGCTTGTTTCTGCATCCTTTCCCTTAAGGTTTTGATTTTCTGCTGTGGAATATGTTTTGTTACGATAGGTGTATTGGAATAGTGGCAAACTTGTAGAGAAGTAAATGGCAAGGAAGAAACAAAACCTTTATATGAAACTTTGATATGAACTAGGGTTTGGCCCTATCTAGAAAGAGTCTTTAATTTTAACTAACACTTGTGGGATCAAAGCAATATTCTGGAATTCTCTAAACTAAACTATTCTCTATCTCCTTGCCTTAAATTGCTCGTTACTGCAATTCAGTATCCACAGCTATGACTTCTAGTGGGGAACATGTTATCATGGTAAGGATATTATATTTATTTCACATAAGTATAGATATAGACTATAAACAGATATCATTTTAAAATTTCCCAGTAGAAAAGGTGTTAAATATGCAGGAAGAAAATATGATAAATAACGACAATTGGACTTGGCTATTTTTTATCATGTATGCATTTCTTGATTCACTTTTTATTCTATTATTTATATCCCTCCTGTTTTTATAACTTTTAAAACATATTTTATCTTATTTCTCATATCTACTTTTATTAATAATTTTTAAAATATTTTTTCTGCTTCATCCATGTCCCCCTTTCTTTTCCACATAACGCTTCACTCACACTTGTTTGTCTTTGTCTTTTCGGTACTATTTCAAATATGTCCACGTGTACTGGGAGCAGTTTATACTCTTCAAATAAGCCACTTGAAGAAACAGTTAATGTTATCTTCCTAATAAAGAATTTCAATTGTTGTAGCCATAAATATCTCAAAGATGATTATCCTTGTATTTCATTAGAGCCAAGGTTTTGTTTGGTATTTTGGTTTTAAACAAACACTTGTTCCAGCAGTGCAGCTCACCAATATAGAAGAGAATTACAATGTACTTCCAGCCAAATTCAGTTTATTGTCAATTTCAGTAGTGTTTCTTATGGTAGCAATTATTCTCTGTAAGCCTGCAAGCAAGCAGCAGAAAACTGAAATCATCAAAGAGTTTTTATCTGCAGCAATTCCAGAAATGGCAGGTAGCTGATAGTTTAAACTTTACTTCTCTTCAGTGGAATAGTGCAAATAGGAGAATGCCATCTGCCTGCTCCTGGAGGCTTTCTGAAAAATATAACCAAGTTAATAAAGATCTGGGGTGATATTTGATGACTTTGGTTACTATTGCATTGGATGCTACGACATAACTATAACCCTATGCTGCTGCCCTGGACACTTTTGAGACAAATTTCATCAGCATTGCTTTTTCAACATATGAATTAGATACTTGGATACTTGTCACAACTTTCTAAATACCTGGAGTGGTATCTTCTAATGTTAGTTCTTTGATGTAATTTGACAAATAAGGTAATTGCTGAGATTTGCATGAATAAGAGGTAATGTAAAAATGGGCAACCAGATCTGGATTTATTTTTTAAAAATTCTTAGAAGATTAGATTAAAGAATGATTTTAAAAGTCACCCGGTTTCTCTTCCTGTTGGTGATAATTTATTTACAGCATACTAGACAGCAACTTTCTATAAACGTTTTAAAAGAAGATTTTTCTCTATTTTTTTGATCATTGATGCAACAAATATGTATTGATATTATTTGCTGTGCTGTGAAAATACAGTGATCAGCAAAGATGTGAGTTTGAAACAGTGACCAAGACAAAGGCACTCTTTCTAACTTACGTTCCAGCATAGAAGAGTATTAGCATCAAAACTTCTTAAGTACAATTTTAATAATTGTAAAAAGCCATCAGTTAGATGGAGAATAAGGGCATAAAATAAGATTACATGATCTGAATATTTGTATTTCCTTCAGAATTCATCTTAAATGATCTTAAACCCTGAATATTTGCTGGAAGGACTGATGCTGAAGCTGAAGCTCCAGTGTTTTGGTCATCTGATGTGAACAGATAACTCATTGGAAAAATCCCTGATGCTGGCAGGAAAAGAGAGGGTCAGAGAATGAGATGGCTGGACGGCATCACTGATGCAATGAACATGAACTTGAGAAAACTCTGGGAAATGGTGAAGGACAGGGAGGCCTGGCGTGCTGCAGTCAGTGGGGTTGCAAAGAATTGGACATGACTAGGTGACTGAACAACAACATAATTCATATGTTGAAATACTGATGCTCAATGCAGTGGGTGTTTGGTAGATAGACAATTAAGTCATAAGGGGGGAACCCTCATATAATTAGTGCCATTATAAGAGTCCTTTGAGTAATCTTGCCTCTCCCATCAAGTGAGGATATAGTGAAAAGTCAGCAGACCGCAAGCCTTCACCAGGAACCAGCTATGACGACACCCTCATCTCTGATGTCCAGACCCCAGAACTATGAGAAATGTTTCCATTATTTATAAGCTACCCAGTCTGTGGGTGTGTTTTTTTTTTTCTTTTTTTAACAACATCCTAAATAGACTAAAATGTAAGGGAACTTGCTCTTGCCTCTAGAAACTTCCTTAAAGAATTTGATGAACCATAAAATATGATTCATAATTAACTTGGTAAATGAAGATGTGAAAGTGTAAAATGTCAATCCAGGATGAGTGGACAGAGTAGGCAAAAATCCTGAAATAGAAAAGAATACTCCAAATAAAAAAAAAAAAGAAAGAAAGAAAGCCAGCTGTAGGGAAAGAGCAAATTAGCCAAGATAATATGATCCGGTTCTCTCACACTATGGCCTCTTGCTCTTGCCCCACATTTTGTAAGTTATGAGTGTATAAAAGCTGAAATCACTTATAGCACTGCACACGAGCCTCTTATAGCACTGTGCATGCGTGTCATGAGGTACTCACTTGGCAATGGACACGTTTCTGGGCTACCCTTGTATGAGCTTCACCATGAAAGCACTGGCTGCTGCTGCATTGGGGCTACATTGGAGTGCATCCTGTTAATGCAAAGTGAGTTTATATTATGGCTCCATTATTGCTACCTTACGGTTATGTTGTGTCCTCTGCCTTGGTTGCTGAGGAGAGATGCTGTGTTATAGCTGTCATGCCAGCCAGGAGAGAATAAAAGTGTCTGCAGTTCCTATGGCCCCTTCAGTCTTCTTCCAGCCTCTTAGATCTTGCCTTGCATACCACAGGTTCAGGGAACAGTGCAGTAGTGTGAACACTGAGACAACTGGCTCTGTGAGCAGGATCAGTGACACACCAATGTAGTCAGAACACAAACAATAAGGAAATAGTTGTTTGAGGTGAGTTTGAGGGGTAAGCAGGGTTACTGTGCAGGAATTTATATGTTGGGTTAATATTTTAATCTTTAAGAATGATGGAAATCTACTTTATGACTTTAAGCCAGGGAGTAACATGGTTTGTTCTTTCAAAATAACTCATTGGCAATGTAGAGAGTCACTGTTCAAGGACAAGAGTAGATATTAGGAGGCTAATGCTAACTCACCCCGGAGTTGAAAAAGAGATGAGAAGACGTGGGTATTTTCAAATGTTTTAAGTGGCAAAATGACATATATCAGGATGAATGGAATAGGGAATAGAAGATGCCAAAAGTGGTTTTTGTGTCTTTGAAGTGTATCAGTGGAGATAACAGGGTCAGAATTAGCAGAGATATTAAGCAGAAAGTTGGCAACACATGAATTTTAACTGTGAAGTAACCTAGACCAGTAAAACATGTGGCCACTGAGGTCATAGCAGAAATAGCCTAATAAGTATGGGAAAAGAAGCAAAAACTTAGGTTCTAGTCTACTAGAACTTCAATATTTAAAGTTTGGTTAGAAGATGATGAACAGCAAAGAGTATACTGGCAGAGACGTAGGAGGAAAATAGGATAATTTGATTGCTAGGGTGTCAAGAAAAACAATATTCTCTATCAGTCATATGCTGCCAGGAAGTTAAAACACCTATCTATAGGAAGTGCACTTCATTCTAATCAGCCTCTTCATTTGCTTGACCATGAAATAAAGGGGACATAAAAACTGCTTACTTTCCTTATTGATTATGGGCATTTCTTTTCCTAGTAGGCTAAAATTAGTCAGAGTACTGCCTGGCTATATGGAAAAATCTCTTTTTTATACAAATAGAACTGTAAGTTTAAGCACAGAGTTCAGGTGGATAAAAGCAGTTCATTTGCACCTAGGGATCGCAATTCTGTGTTTTACCTTTCCTCTACATTTTTTTTTTCCTATAATATTAAGGAAAGAATAAGGATTATATTAAGCAGTAGTGTGGATTGCATTTGTAATGCTCTGATACATTAGGTAATTCTTAGAGTTTTAGGGATCAAGGCTGTGTTTTAATAAAGAATTTATAAGAAGGTAAACTGTATTCTTATAAGTGTTAATATTAAAAAATATCAGCAGTATTTTCTCTTGGAAGAATGTGTTAACATGAAATGATTATTCTTTTTTTTTATTATTCTTGATATACAATTTTGATTGCAATGAGGTTTACCTCGTATACATTACCTAATTTTATCTGTAAGCATTCTTTATTTTAAAATTTACTTTGATAATGGAAATAATTGTATTTTATATTAATGAATTTTTCTTATTTTAATGAAAATTATAGTTGTTTTAATATTACAATAAAAATGTATGTTCATCCATATTCACGACTACATATATATATATATATAGATTGCTGCTGTTAAGTCACATTCATGTCCAACTCTGTGCGACCCCATAAACGGCAGCCCACCTGGCTCCCCCGTCTCTGGGATTTTCCAGGCAAGAACAGTGGAGTGGGTTGCCAATACACACACACACACACACACACACACACACACACACACACACACACATATATACACACACACATACACACACACATATGATATATTGGGCTTCCCAGGTGTTGCTAGTCGTAAAGAATATGCCTACCAATGCAGTAGACCTAAAAGATGCGAGTTTGATCCCTGGGTCAGGAAGATCCCCCTGCAGAAGGAAGTGGCAATCCACTCCAGTATTCTTGCCTGGGCAGGCTATTGTTCATAGGGTTGCACAGAGTCAGACATGACTAAAGCAACTTAGCATACACAATATCTTACATGAAATACATATTTCAACTTTTGAAATTTCTATATAGAAATTAAATAAGTAACTCAGGGTAAAGAATTTATCTGCCCATACAGGAGATGCAAGTTTGATCCCTGAGTCAGGAAGATCCCTAAAGGAGGGTGTAGCAACTCTCTCCAATATTCTTGCCTGGAGAATCCCATGGCAGAGGAGTCTGGCGAGTTACAGTCCATAGGGTTGCAACTATTTGGACCCACTGAAGCAACTTACCATATATGTAGCATATATATTTATACAGATATAGTCACATAATGCACTAAGATTTTTAATTGAAATATATAATTTGCATAACACAAAAATTCCCGGTTTACATTTAAATGCATAAAGATATTTTAACCTATAAATGTAAAATGATTTTGTTCAAGAGTTAATGAAATTCTTAGATAAATGTGACTAACAGAAATGTCTGTACTTTTGTCTTAGAATTTTTTTTTTTTTGCCCCTGATACTGACCCTCTTCATTTTGTTTCATCGGTTAATACACTCCTATCAGTTTAAATGTTTCTGTTTCTTGAGATTCTTATACATACTCAGTCTTTGTGACTATTGAAAACGTATACTTTGAATTTCCATTAGTTTTCTCATAAACACTACTGCAGTTGTACTAGTTTAAGAGGGATCTAATCATTCCTACAGTTTGAAGGAGTTAATTCTCTATAAATATATGATGTCAGTTATCATTAGATATTGAAATGATTTACCTGATCAACAGGTAATTCAATGATCCAAAGCAACAGTTCTGAAATTTCTTTTTAATGACAATATTAGTTGATTTTTGAGGGAAAATGTATAGGCTTTTTTCCATGGAGGATAAAGAAGTATATTTACTTGTGTTTATAGAGTATCTTTTAAGTTCATGATACATTAATACATTGAAGCAGATATAAGCTGATTTTGAATGAACTTCTACCAAAGCATCTCTGATCAGTCAATTAACTGATCCTGTTTTCTACTACACATTCCACTGTGTATGATGACTTGAAAAAAACTTAGGATACTGTGGCTACTTGTATAGAAATGAAAAATGGCATTTTATATTCAATCTTTAAAATTTTATGGTGTTCAGCTTCAAATATTTTAAAAGCAATTTGTCAATGAATGAAATAGTCACTTTTGATAGTTTCTAAACTTTTTTCACTGATAATTTAAAATGTGTCTTTTTAGGTTATTTTCTCTTCTTACTTCCCTTAATAATTCATTTCTTCTTGTGACTGCTACCATAGGCAGCTCTAATCATCCTCCATTATTTTGTTATAGCATCTTATATTTTACCAAAATGTTTATAATAACTATCGCTTTTGATAACAGTTACTAAAACTCAATAAAATACTTGAGTCACATCCCATAAACTTAATTAATGGATAAAGGAAACTGAGACACATAAAATGTGGTAAAGTTCTGAAGGTGTCTTTGAGTTGTTTTTGAAACTGTAGCTGAAACTTTCTGTAACCTTGACCACTGCATGATTTCCCTCTTTGTGAATCAGAAATTTTGCTCCCAGGACTATTTCATAAGGTCGTTTGAACATTCTCTACATGCTCAGGGCTTCACAGGTGGCTCAGTGGTAAAGAATCTATCTGTATTATTCTGGGAAAGGTAGCTACAAACAACAGCCATTCTTCCTGTACAAGTATATAAACTTAAGTGCTTGCATGGTCAGTCATTCAATTGCGTCTTACTGTTTGTGAGTTCATGGACTGTAGCTCACCTGGTTCCTCTGTCTATGGGATTTTCCAGACAAGAATACTGGAGCAGTTAACATTTCCTACTCCAGGGGATCTTCTTGACCCAGGGATTAAACTTGTGTGTCCTGCATCTCTTGAATTGGCAGGTGGATTTCTTTTTTACCACTAAGCAATATAGGAAGCCCCATAAACTAATTAGGAACAATAAAATTCCTCCTAGAAAATATCTAGAATAAGCTTCCATAACCATAACCACATAGAATACTTTCCCAAAGCTTGGAGCTTTCAGTTTTTATTTAGGTTTATTGGAATTAAGAAACATAAATTTGAAAATAATGGTAATGAAATATATCACAAGGAAAATTACATCATACTGACTTTGAGATTTGTAAAGAAAACTATTTTCTTCTATATCCTCTTTTGTTCAACTCAGTGGCTCAATCTGCCTTACTGTTTCCTCCAATTCCATAGAAACAGAAGGAGATCTGTGGAACCATAAAGGACTATAGAAGAATGCACAGAAGCATACATGTATAAAGTGTATATATTTTCCAGTATGACTAAATCCCATATCTATGAAGATACAGTCCCAGGTTTTATTCTACGTTCTAGCTAAAATCAACGTTTGAGACCTGATGAAATCATAACATAAAAGTAATGTACTTTTATAATGGCAGGGCAGATTGGATTTGCTCCCAACCTTGAATGGTTCTCTTTCTCATTTTATAACAATCTGGGTAAGTGTTGGGACCAAATGTGCTACCTGCTTAATCNGTGGGCAACAGTCCATAGGGGTCACAAAAAGTCGGACACGACTGAAATACTAAACATAGCACATATATGAATTTACTTGACTCGTTACTGATTGAACTGCATGTCCTCAAATTTCACATGTTGCAGCTTTAACCCTCCATGTAACTATAGGAGCTAAGCTTTTAAAAAGGTATGTGTGCCTGTACTAAGTTGCTCCAGTTGTGTCTGACTCTATGTGACCCTATGGACTGTAGCCTGCCAGGCTCCTCTGTCCATGGGATTCTCCAGGCAAGAATACTGGAGTTAGTTGCCATGTCCTTCTCCAGGGGATTTTCCCAACCCAGGAGTTGAACCCACAGGTTCTTTACCACTAGTGCCACCTGAACTTTCAAAAAGGTACTCGATATTAAATGAGGTCATAGCGTGGGGCCCTAATCCAATGACTGATGACCTTATAAGATCATCAGGGATACACCAGGGATACACATGCATAGAGGAATGACTACGTGAGGACACAGCAGAAGGTGGCCATCTGCAAGCCAAAGAGAGAGACCTCAGGAGAAACAAAACTTGCTAACACTTTGATCTTGGACTTCCAGCCTCCAGAACCATGAGAGATAAATTTCTATTGTTTAAGCCACCTAGTCTGCAGTATTTTGTTATGACAGCTCTAGCAAATTAATGTAACACAAAAGAAAAAGAAATATAATTAGTGTAATATTTAAAACATTACTAACTTACTTTTACCCATTTGCTTATTGATTTGGTAGCCATCCTGTAAATTACACATTTGTTTGCTTTTTAATTCTAGTTCTACAGATTAGGAGGAGAAGACTATCAAGAGGAAATATAATTTATACAAAGTTACCAAGTCAACAGGACTTCCCTGGTATCTCAGTGGTAAAGAATCCACCTACCAATATAGGAGCTGTGGGTTTGATCCCTGGGTCAGGAAGATCCCCAGAGAAGGAAATGGCAACCCACTGCTGTATTTTTGTTTGGGAAATCCCATAAACAGAGGAACCTGGCAGGCTACAGTCCTTGAGGTCCTCAAAGAGTCAGACATGACTTAGCAACTGAACGACAATCTAGTTAACCAATAACTCAAACTCAGTTCAGTATTTACTTTGTGTTCTGGGGTAATTCAAATTTTCAGTAATGAGTTGTCTGAGGCAAAACTGGTTATTTAAGAAGCCTAAAAACACTGGCCTTTGGCCAGAGAACTAAGCTTGCTACCTTAGGTTTATTAAGATTTACCACAAGGAAACTTCCGGAGAAGGCGATGGCACCTCACTCCAGTACTCTTGCCTGGAAAATCCCATGGACAGAAGAGCCTGGTAGGCTGCGGTCCATGTGGTCGTGAAAAGAGTCAGACACAACTGAACGACTTCCCTTTCACTTTTCACTTTCATGCATTGGAGAAGGAAATGGCAANGAGAAGGAAGTCAGAAAGAAAAACACAAATACAGTATATTAATGCATATATATGGAATTTAGAAAGATGGAAATGATGACCCTATATGTGAGATAGCAAAAGAGACACAGATGTAAAGAATAGACTTTTGGACTCTGTGGGAGAAGGCAAGAGTGGGATAATTTGAGAGAATACCATCAAAACATGTATATTATCATATGTGAAATATATCATCAGTCCAGGTTCGATGTATGAGACAGGGTGCTCAGGGCTGGTGCACTAGGATGACCCTGAGGGATGGGGTGGGAGGGAAGTGGGAAGGGGGTTCAATATGGGAAACACATGTACACCCATGGCTTATTAATGTGAATTAATGGCAAAAATCACCACAATATTGTAAAGTAATTAGCCTCCAGTTAAATTAAAAAAAAAAAAGAGAGAGAGAGAGAGAGATGCCTGGAGAAACGGGCAAGTTTGGCCTCAGGGTACAAAATGAAAAGGCAAAGGCTAACAGAATTTTGTCAAGAAAACACACTGGTTACAGCAAACACCTTTCTACAAAAACCCAAGAAATGACTCTACACATGGACCTCACCAGATGGTCAATACCAAAATCAGATTGATTATATCATTTGCAGCCAAAGATGGAGAAGTGCTATATAATCAGAAAAAACAAGACCAGGAGCTGATTGTGTCTCAGATTATGAGCTCCTTATTGCAAAATTCAGGCTTAAATTGAAGAAAGTAGGCAAAATTACTAGCCCATTCAGATATGACCTAAATCAAATCCCTCCTGAGTAGACAATGGAGGTGATAAATAGATTCAAAGGATTAGCTCTTGTAGATAGAGTGCCTCAAGATCTATGGATGGAGGTTCATAACACTGTACAGGAGGCAGTGGTTGTTTGAGGAGGCATTGGCAAATAGCTGTGAAAATAAGAGAAGCAAAAGGCAAGGGAGAGAGGGAAAGACATAGTCAACTGAATGCAGAGTTCCAGAGAAGACCAATGAGAGATTGAAGACTTTCTTAAATGAACAATGCAAAGAAGTGGAAGAACAGAATAAAATAGGAAAGACTAGAGTTTGCTTTAAGAAAATTGGAAATATCAAGGGAATATTTCATGCAAGGATGAGCATGATGAAGGACAGAAATGACAAGGACTTAAAAGTAGAAGAGATAAAACAGAGGCAGCAAGAATACTTAGAAGAACTCTAGTGTAAAGAGACACAACTTAGTGACTGAACAACAACAAAGATTGTACAGCATAATTTTTGAGGGTGGATATTTTTAATATTTATAAATGGCTTTTGTTTCTCTAAAGCTATTTATTTCTCCATGCTATTGTTCTCATCTTTTTATTTTGAAAATTTTAAACTTCCAGACAATTTGAAAGAATAATATATTGAGTCTCTAAACCCTTCACTTGGAGAAGGTGATGGCACCCCACTCCAGTATTCTTGCCTGGAAAAATCCCATGGATGGAGGAGCCTGGTAGGCTGCAGACCGTGTGGTTGTGAAGAGTCGGACACGACTGAGTGACTTCACTTTCACTTTTCACTTTCATGCATTGGAGAAGGAAATGGCAACCCACTCCATTGTTCTTGCCTGGAGAATCCCAGNGGAGGAGCCTGGTAGGCTGCAGACCGTGTGGTTGTGAAGAGTCGGACACGACTGAGTGACTTCACTTTCACTTTTCACTTTCATGCATTGGAGAAGGAAATGGCAACCCACTCCATTGTTCTTGCCTGGAGAATCCCAGGGATGGCAGAGCCTGGTGGGCTGCCGTCTATGGAGTCGCACATAGTAGGACACAACTGAAGTGACAGCGGCAGCAGCAGCAAACCCTTCACTTAGATTCACCAGTTGTCAATATTTTGTCTCATGTTTTCTTTCTTTCTCTGAAGACAAACGTACACACACACTCTGTTTTGCTAAAGAATTTGACAATTCCAGACATCACGATGATTTAACCCCAAACATTCCATTGTGAGCATTCTATATAAAAAGAATCTCATGATCATACACAAGATATTTAACACTGGTGCAAAACAATATCTAACATACAGCTGTTTTTCAGTCGCTGAGTCTTGTCTGACTCTTTGCAGCCTTATGGATTTCAAAACACCATGTTTCCCTGTCCTTCATCATATCCCAGTGTTTGCTCAAACTCATGTCCATTGAGTCCGTAATGCCATCCGACCATCTCGTCCTCTGTCGTCCCCTTCTCCTCCTGCCTTCAATCTTTCCCAGCAACAAGGTCTTTACTAATGTCAGCTGTTCAAATCAGGTGGCCAAAGTATTGGAGCTTCAGCTTCAGTCCTTCAGATGATATTCAGGATTTATTTCCTTTGACTAGTTTTATCTCCTTGCAGTACAAAAGATTCTCAAGAATCTTCTACAGTAGTTAAGCAAATTTCCCAATAACCCCCATCTTTTAAAACAATGTTTTACAGTCTATGATTCAACTAATATTCACATTTTGCTTTTATTTGTCATATGTCTCAGCTCTGTTTTGGTCTAGAAGTATCATATGTTTAACTCGTTCAGAGATGAACTACTTTTTGTTCTTTACGTTGACTCTTGAATAATCATTTTATAGTATATCCCATGGTCTAGACTTGCCGTGCTGTATTCTTAGATTCTTCCTGCAATGCAGAGACCCTGGTTGGGTTGGGATGATCCCCTGGAGAAGGAAAAGGCTGCTCACTCCAGTATTCTGGCCTGGAGAATTTGATGAACTGTATAGTCCACGGAGTCACAAAGAGTCAGACATGAAAATTCCAGTCAAATATTTTGGTCAAGAACACTATATATGTGACAGTGTGTGATGTGTACTTCCTATTGGATTCCATTACACATATTATATAAAGTTGTCCAATCATTGGTTATATTAAATTTCATCATCAAAGTAATATAACACAACACAATTTTATGGTTTACAATGTGATGGTTTAATATGGGTACAAATGACTTTCAATTTACAATGGTTTGGTTTACAATTTTTCAACTTTAGGATGGTGTGAAAGTGATACGTGTTCAGTAGAAAACTGTACTTTGAAATTTAATTTAGGTTGATATCTCTCTTGATGCAGGCAGTAGCTGTGAGCCATAATTCCTAGTAAGCCACACAATCAGTGAGAATATAACAGATACAAACATCTGTTGTCATCCCACTATTATAAAATAGGCTCTGTGTAGGCAAATACAGGCAAATGCAATTATTCTGAGCACCTTTAAGGTAGGTTAGGCTAAGTTTTGATGTTCAGTAGGCTACATGTTTTAAATGCACTTTCTGCCTGTGATATTTTCAACTTTTAATGGATTTATCAGAACATAATCCCATCATAAGTTGAGGAAGATCTGTACATTGTGAAATGACTACTACAATCAAGTTGATTAACATATCTTTTACTTCGTGTAATTACCTTTATTCCCAGTGGTGAGGGAGGTTATAAACACTTAAAGCCTACTTTCTCAGGAAATTTAAAATATACAAAACGTTATTTTAATTATCTTTTCTCATCACACTGTGATCAGAAATCAAGTTTTTGGAATTTCTTGAAACTTCTTCTATAACTTTAGCCAGGAATATTTTTAAAAGATTATTTTCCAATTGTTGGTGAACTGTTCTGGATATGTAGTCTAGATTTTGAGTTGTGTCATTTAAACATTGTTTATTCATGTTATTTTCTTTTTATTTTAGTTTTATACACTGGTTTAAAAAAAAAAAATTTACAACAATGCATCCAAAACCGATTGTTCCTTGTAGTCTAATAATATTGATATAAATGTGCTTTGGTGTGTTCTTATTAGATTCTTAAAATTTCTTTTTTCTTGTTGTTCAGGCACTAAATAGTGTTCAACTCTTTTTGACCCCATGAACTGTAGTAAGCCAGGCTCCTCTGTCCATGGATTTTCCAGACAAGAATACTGGAGTGAGTAGCCATTTTCATCTCCAGGGGATCTTGTTTCCTGTACTGTCAGGAGAATTTTTATCACTGAGTCACTGGAAAGGTCCTCTTATAATTTAGGATTATACATAAGATTTAAAAATTAAATCTTTCACTGTAATGTTATTAATCCTCTATTTCTAGCAATTCTTTGGCTTTAAATTCTATTTTGTCATATATCAGTATTGTAAAAGTTGTGGTATCTTTCATATTTTTCTTCATCCTGAGTGCTTTTGTTTTTAGTTTCTTTATTATTGAGCTTAACAATTATTTATTTTTTTTTAATTTTCAACTCCTAATTATACTGTTTGGATCCTTTACTATAATTGTACTTTATGCTTCTGAGTGCTTCCTAGATTAGGATTTCTCAATATCAGCACTATAACTATTTTGGATTACAAAATTATTTGTGAGTAGGGGACAGTCCTGTTCATTGCAAGGTGTTTAGTAGCATTTCTGATGTTTACTTACTTTTGTCAGTAGCATCTACCAAAACCTATATACCCAGTTTTAAAATACTGAGAATCTCTCCAGAAATTGCTAAATATTATTTGAGAGGCAAAATTTCCCTTAGTTGAGAAACACTGTTTTGATTTTAGATCATTTGACATTTTCATTATTTTCTTCTATTAATATGAACATTACATAGTTTGTTTCCATTATTTTAATTATTTTTATAAAGATGTTAATTTTTAATTTAAATTATAAAATTTAAGAGAGATCAGCTTCCAGATAGAACCTTATCTATGACTATCCCTTCTCAATATATTTGCTATCAATTTTTGGCATTTTAGTTTGTCACTAAAAATGTGTAAATAAGACAAAACTGCTGTTGTACACAACCTATGGTTATCATATTGACCTTATATTTTATCATTTTTTGCTCATAGTTCTTTTATGTTATGTTTATCTATATTTTTATTATTATGTTGATTTTTATTTATCCTGAATGCTTCCAGTTTCCTTCTTTTATTTTTCTCCGAAAAGCAGATTCTAGCAAACATTTAGAGCAGGTTTATCCATGACAAATTTTCCTATTTTACTTACACCAGAAAATGCATTTTTTACTTACTTTTCATAAAGATAATTTTGCTGAACATAGAATTTTGACTAGACAGTTGTTTTTATTTTCCTTCATCACTTACAAAATGTTATGCCAATTTCTTCTTGTTTTCATAATTTATGATAAGCAGCCCACTTTAATTTTTCTTAACTTATATGTAAAGATGTATTTCTCTTTGCCTATATTCAAGGTTTTATTTTTTTAACTTTTTAAAATTTATTTTTCATAAATTTGAGTGTAACAGTCATGGGTTTCTTTACACCTATCCTGAATGAGATTTGCTCAACTTGTTAAATTTATGCCTTTCAAATTCAGGCAATTTCAGCATAATTAGTCAGTCCTCAGTCTTCTCTACTTTGGGGTTTCTATGATACAAATAATAAAACTTTTGTAACTGCCCTACAGGTTATTCAACTCTGTTCATTTCATAAAAATATATATTTCTCTCTGGTTCAGATTGGATGAATTTTTTGTCTATAATTAATTTTACTGACTGTCACATTAATTATGCAATTGAATATATTAAGCAAGTTTTTTTTTTCTTAGTGTTACCATATCTTTTTAGTTACAAAAATGTAATTTGGCTTATACTTTTATCTTCTATGTATTCAATTTATCTATTTTTCTTCCATTTCTTTGCTGAAAATTTTGCATTTTTTCCAGAGTATCCCTACTTGCCTCTTGGAAAATTTTAATGATATTTGTTCTAAAGTCCTATCAGATAATTTCAGCATCTGTATTACTTTTGCATTTCTGTCTGTTCATTGCCTTTTCCCAGTTAAGTTGAGATTTACCTGGTTCTAGATATGATGAGTAATTTTTAAATAAATTTTCTGGACAATTTGACTCATGACAATTTATTATTCATCAACATCACTTGTAGTTTGCTGTCTACTCTTTTGGGTTCAGAATGTACATATTTGTCCATTGTGAGCTGTGGTTTGGATGTTAGTATAGTTTTTTTAAGTTTCTATAGTGTTATTTTGAAATGTCCATGTAACACTTGGACACAGAAAATGTTACACAGAAAGTAATCAGAATACTTGGTTAGAGCCCACTTTCTAGTCCAGTTCTCAAAGCACTCATGATATTGATTACAGTTTCAAAAATAGGATATTCCAGAGTTTTCATATGACTTAATATACATGCTAAGTTGTTTCAGTCATGTCTGACTCTTTGTGACCCTATGGGCTATAGCCCTAAAGTCTCCTCTGTCAATGGTGATTGACT
This sequence comes from Neotragus pygmaeus, assembly GCA_006410875.1. NCBI lineage: Eukaryota > Metazoa > Chordata > Mammalia > Artiodactyla > Bovidae > Neotragus > Neotragus pygmaeus. The sequence continues at coordinate 86,984 of SJYV01055799.1, forward strand.
AGGTAAGAATACTGGAGTGGGTTGCCATGCCCTCCACCAGGGGATCTTCCCGATCCAAGGGTCAAACCTTGCTTGTCTTAGGTCTCTTTCATCGGCAGAAGAGGTCTTTACCACTAGCGCCACCTGGGAAGTACAGTTCAGTTAGGTTCAGTCACTCAGTCGTGTCTGACTTTGCGATCCCATGGTCTAGAACATGCAAGGCCTCCCTGTCCATCACTAACTTCAGGAGTTTACTCAAACTCATGTACACTGAGTCAGTAATGCCAAGCAACCATTTGATCCTCTATTGTCCCCTTCTCCGCCTGAACCCAAACCTTCCCAGCATCAGGGTCTTTTCAAATGAGTCAGCTCTTTGCATCAGGTGGCCAAAGTATTGGAGTTTCAGCTTCAACATCAGTTCTTCTGATGAATATTCGGACTGATTTCCGTTAGGATGGATTGGTTGGATTTCTGTGCTGCCCAAGTGACTCTCAAGAGTATTGTCCAACACCACAGTTTAAAAGCATCAATTCTTTGGTGCTTAACTTTCTTTTCTTTTTTTTTTTTTTCATTGCATTTTCTTATTTTTATTTATTTATTTTACTTTATTTTACTTTACAATACTCTATTGACTTTGCCATACATCAACATGAATCCACCACAGGTGTACACNGCTCTCCAGCCTGCAGGGGCAATGAGGAAGTGCTCTTGGGATCCCGATTTTCACTGCCGCAACTCCTCCTCCCCCCAACCTTACCTGCCTACCACACCTTGTAGGTAACGAGTAAGTTCTCACATCTCTAACTCTAACCCCTCTTTCTTTCCCTTGACATCGCCACAAACCAGAGCAGAGGGTCAGTCCAGAGTAATTCTAGGACAACTAATTTGACCAGTGTCACGCGAGTTTCCGTCACATACCATTTGGGGGTATTCTCCCTCCTAACTGGAGGGACTAACTTAACCCAAATCCCCCTTGTCATCCTGGGTACAGCTGTTGCTCCAGGCAGGGATTTCTCTTCTGGATCTTAAATTTCACAGACCTCATTATGTTACAGGGCCCTGAGAGTGGGTATACTTGAGGGAGTACAAGCTGTTTCAACCTAGCCCTTTCCTGCACTAATTAGAATTTCAAGTGTTGCAAAGCCCCAGGCGTTTAAGATAGCATTAAACTAGGTTTAGTTAACTCCCTGGCAGGAAACAGTGCCCGCCCCCCGCCCCCCCTCCAATCCATGACTTCTGTGCCAGGGAGGCCTGGAGCAACAGATCGTATATGTCACAGGTCTGGAGTGGTTGGAATGGGCAATGTAAGTAACTAATTGATTAATCAGGGTCGTGTCTATACTTCTAGGATAAAAGGGAAGCAATTTTTGGTTTTCAGCAAATCCATCCGCAGTTCATTAAAGCTATTTGTTAGCTGTTTTTAGATATGTGTGTGTTTGATCTTTACTTCTTGAGACCCAGGCTTAGTCAATACTTATTAAACTTGGCATCCATAATTAATACACAAGTTTTTCTTAGCAACAATTGTCTATTCTTTAGGATAGAATCATCGGAGCATCCTGCTCCATGCATCAGCTAATTGTCCTTCCGCACTATGGAAAAAATGTTAGGTTCTAAGGAGTGATCGGGGGTCAGGCCTCTTGAGACTGAGGGAAATGTTGAAGAGAAAGCTCAGAAGTATCTGAGCAGCTCCCCTTGCACTCACTCATATCTCTGCTGGGATCCTCTGTTTGAGGAGCCAAGAGATCCTTTTTCCATATGCATGAGGAATGCTTAAGAGGACCGTCCCAGAGGACAGCAAGACAAGTTGCTGCAGGGGAATAGAGAGTAGACATATAATACCTTTTTTAAAATTAGTTTTTATTGAGAAATAATATTGGGTGATCCTGTATACCTTTACCAGTTTTCCTCAAAGGTAGGATCTTGCAAAACTATCCTATGCCACTGTAACTAGGAGGTTTTTTTTTCATATTTATATATATATATATATATATATATATATATTTTAAATCATTGGCCAAATTCTTTTAACTATAAAAGCAGAATAAAATAGATGTCAACTTAGTGTCTTTTCATTTTACTTTCATTGTACCATCTGAACAGGTTCTTAACCTGGTGTTCTTTCACTCCAAGGGGTCTACAAATAGGTGTTGAGTTTCTTTCAGCTAACCCTCTGAAAGGTGCACAACACTTTACATGCTTGTGAATACCATTTCAGATCCTTCAGGAAATAGACATCAAGACAGAATCAGACAAGCTCAACTATGAGGAAACTCCTATGGAAGATAAACGAGAGGGAGCAGGAATAGGTAGCAGTGAGACCACAGTGCAGGTCTGACACCTGTGAAGGGAGAACAAGAAGGAAGGATGGGGTAGAAAGTCTCAAACTGTAGTACAGTTTCAAGAAAGGCTCAGCCAGGCTGATGAGAATTCCCTAAGGCCAAGTTGCTTGTTGGAAGCGTCCCAGGTCAGGCAGAAAGGCACTGGCACTGGTTTGCCTGCCATCCTCAGTTACTGGTTCCACGCCACCTCAGGGGAAGTGAGGTTTTGTTGTGACTACTGTCATAGATCCAGGGATGCAGTAGATGGGGGTGTCCAAAAACTCTTCTGGCAGGAGTTCTCTGGAAGGAGATATGAGCAGTGCACTTATAGGGCTATCACACTATACTTATGTGCATTCCTCTGGGAAAAGTAGCTGTGACTTTTGTCTTATTTGCAACATGTTTGGGTCCCCCAAAATGTTCAGGACCATTGACAGGTCTGACACAGAAGTGGTTATGTTGTAGCCCTCAGAAACCAAAGTATTAATACCAATTTTCCTGCCAGAGGTCAATAAATAAGAGTCATTCACCAAACTACTGAAAATTGTGCCATTGTTTCCATTATTTCTTCATGAGTAGCAGAGACATGTATGTTTTTCATATGTATCACAGTGAAAACAAGCAATGTCAGAATGCTGGTGACAGGGATGCATGGTAGGGGTGTATGCACTTATTTTTCCTTGTGCTATATGCTAAGTCCCTTCAGTCACGTCCGACTCTGCAACCGTATAGACCGAAGCCTGCCAGGTTCCTCTGTCCATGGGATTCTCCAGGCAAGAATACTAGAGTGTGTTGCCATTTCCTACTCCAGGGGATCTTCCCAACCCAGGGATCGAACCCACATCCCCTGTGTCTCTTGCATTACAAGCAGATTCTTTACTCGCTGAGCCATTGGTGAAGCCATTGTTTTTCCTTAGGAAGCACTAAAAATTCAGAGCATGGATGGTGCAGACAGGATTCCTGGGTTCATACAGTGATTCTGCCACTGATTAGCTGCTTGAACATAGGTAAATTGGTTTACCTCTCTGTGCTTTAGATTTCTCATTTTTAACATGGACAGAATAATAATAGTGCCTGAATCCTTGGATTGTGGGGAGGATTCAGTGAGATGACCTTCAGAAAGTTCCTCACACAGTGCCTGACACATAATATCCCTGTGGTGACAGGCTCTTGCTAGCTGAGCACTGTAGCCATTGAAAACGTGAACATTGGGTGTGAATGATGGGAAGGACTCTTTGAAGAATCAGCTGTTCTAACACATTTGAACATTATTCAGTGAAAAAGAAGTGTCTCTGGGTTGGTAGTATTTGAGGAGATATTGATGTTTTCGTTTGTGCTTGTTTGTTTTTTTAATTGGAAAAAAAAAGATTTTGCACTACAGTTCAATTTTATCTCCAATTCTTTGACACATCTACTTTTTAAAAATGTCATTACTGAAGTATAGTTGAACATATCTGGGGCTTCCCTGGTGGCTCAGATGGTAAAGAATCTGCCTGCAATGCAGGAAACCAAAGTTTGAGCCCTGGATCAGGAAGATGTCCTGGAGAAGGGAATGGCTACCCATTACAGTAGTCTTGCCTGGAAAATCCCATGGACGGAGGAACCTGGTTAGGCTACAGTCCATGGGGTCGCAAAGAGTCAGACACGACTGAGCGACTTCACTCACTCGTGGCAGCTTTAGGGCTTCCCTGATCACTCAGTGGTCAAGAATCTGCCTGCCAATGCAAGAGACATGGGTTTGATCCCTGGATCGGGAAGATCCCCTGGAGAAGGAAATGGCAACGCTTCCCCTTCCTCCCCCCAGTATTCATGCCTGGGAAATCCCATGGACAGAGGAACCCGCAGGTTACCATTCATGGGGTCGCAGAAGGGTCAGACTGGACTGAGTAACTAAAACAACAGCAAACAATGGCAACTTCAATGCTACACAATAGAATTGGATAGTTATGAAGAGGCTCTACAGTCTTCAAGGCATAAAATATTTATTATCTGATTTCTTATAGGAAAGTTTGTCAACCCTGGATTTAGTTTACCCAGATTTTAAAAATCAGGAGAAAAATTTTTTTAAAATCTAAAACAGGATGTCTTCTTTAAGGTAGGAACTGTGCCTTCACTCATCATTTTATCCTTAGTTCCTAGCTTAATGCCAGGATTACAGAAGATACTAAACAAATATTTGTGGAATTGAATTGATTACATTAATTTTTAAAATTAAAAAGAAATTTCCTCCTGTTATGTTGTTATTAAGGTTGGCACTGTAGAGTAAACTAGCAGGACTAGCCCATTAGAATGACCATTATAAATAATCTCCCTGGGTGATTTGTAATACATTAGAAAAACATTCCTTTTGTGAAAAAAACTATTAGTTTAATGGAATCATATGTTTGAGAGAGAATACTTGACCCCCTGCTGCTTCTTTTAATGTCTTGCCTTTTATGCTAAGATTCCTTGAATAATTTCTTAATACTTTAGGCATGATCATCAAATTCCAAGACTCATGAACATGAAGTTCTCCACGTATTTTCAGTAAGTGTATTGTAGTACCTGGTTTGGAAAAACTGAGTAGAAAAACATTTGTACCTATCTGGTTACAGATGTATTACAAAATTAATTTTAATATTTGTTGCATTGCTATAAAGATCAAAGTGCTCAAAACTGTTGTAATTTTTCATCGTTTGTATTCAAATTTTTGCAAAGAAAGGAATCTAATTTTAGAAATGATACTTTAAAAAATTAGTGTATGGACTTCTGGCTTTCCTTCTGTGAGTCCATTCATTTTTCTGTGAGGGAACAAATATTAAGTTTGGAAACTTTTTCACAAAATGCTTCTTATTGATAAGAATCACCTATGATACTTGTTTCAAAAAAGTTCCAAGGGGAAAGTTGAATAGCTAGAACACAGAAGATTGCAGGGGCAGTAAAGCTATTCTGTTTGATACTATGGTGGATACATGTCATTATACATTTGTCCAGATCCATAGAATGATTCATAATGTCAACCTTAATGTAACTATGGACTTTGGGTAATAATGGTATGTCAACTGTAGGTTCATCAGTCATAATGAATGTACCATTCTGGTGGGGAATGTTGATAACAGCTATACATGTGTGGCACAGGGAATATATGGGAAATCTTTGTACTTTTCTCCAAAGCTTGCTATGAGCCTAATGCTGCTCTAAAAAAGTAAAATCTTAAACAAAAAGTAATAAAATTCCTAAGGCTTCTAAATTTCCACTCAGTATTTGTGGGCTGGGGTCCAGGACTCTATTAAATATAAATACTCCAAGTGATTCACATCATCAGAGAAGTTTTAGGAAATGCTACTATAAAGAATACCTTCACATTTGAAAAATCATGTATGAAGTGATTTACTAAGCTTGAAAAACTTACCTGGTCCTATTGATATACTCCTACTCTTGATGCTGCTGCTGCTGCTGCTAAGTTGCTTCAGTCCTGTCTGACTGTGCGACCCCATAGATGGCAGCCCACCAGGCTCCACCACTCTGGGATTCTCCAGGCAAGAACATTGGAGTGGGTTGCCATTTCCATCTCCAATGCATGAAAGTGAAACATAAAAGTGAAGTTGCTCAGTCGTGTCCGACTCTTCACGACCCCATGGATGGCAGCCCACCAGGCTCCTCCGTCCATGGGATTTGCCAGGCAAGAGTATTGGAGTGGGGAGAGAATGTCATTTTGAGTGAAGTAAGTCAGATAGAGAAGGAGAAACATCAATGACATCTCTTACATGTGGAATCTAAAAATAAATGATACAAATGAACTTATTTATAAAATAGAAACAAATTCACAGACTTAGAAAAGAAACAGGGTTTCTGGAGGGGAAGGATGGGAGAGGGGATAGTTAGCGAGTTTGAAATCTACATGTATACACTGCTATATTTAAAATGGATAATCAGCAAGGACCTACCATACAGCACAGGGAACTTTATTCACTATTATTTATGAACTAGCCTGGATGGGAGGGAAGTTTGGCGGAGAAGGGACACATGGATATTTATGGGTGAATTCCATTGCTGTCCACCTGAAACTATCACAACATTGTTAATTGACTACACTCCAGTATAAAAAAAGTTTTTAAAAAAGAATGCCTTCACATTAAAAAAAATCATATACGAAGCAATTTGAGTAAGCTCAAAAAACTTACCTGATCCTACTAATATACTCCCACCAATGATGAGGCCATTTCAATATTTATACATAAGAATTTAATATTTGTACTTTAAAATGCTAAATATTAAAAAATGTTATCAATTACTTATAGTGAATTTCTTTTGATATTTCAATCACTGACTCTCCTTCAATATTTTAAGCATATTTGGGTCAGAGACTTCCCCTGAGAAATTAATGAAATCTGTGTAATCTCTCCCCAGGAATGGTAGCACAAAATATTTTTGCATATAATCACACGGTTTCTACTTACCCTGACATATAATAATGGACTATGACTATGGACCAGTTTAAGAAATATTCTTCAGTTGGAGCCGCTTTGTTTTTAATTTTGCTCTATATGTAAATGTGTTTACCCTTTGGTTGTCCCCCCCCATCAGGTGCTATAAATTTAATACCTGTGTCAGTATCCCGACTGTATATATCTCTCTTTCCAGTTAAATAGTACATATGTCATCATTGTACTTCTTTTGCTTAATATGTCCTTTAAGAAGTAAAAATTTCACATATTTTGATACAGCAGTGGATTTGGAGGATATCATTTAAGGAAAGAAGAGGAAGTTGACAATTTGTCAGTAGAATAATAGAGGGACAGTTGCCTTGAGACTGGGTGACCCCAGGTAGAGTATGAGGGAAGGAAGAAGGTACCTGGGAAAGGAGCTTAAGGACCAGAAGCAAGCAATGAAAAACAGAGAGCAGACCAGAGTCCAAGGGGTGAATTCAGAGGAAGCTGGCAATGCAAGCCCTTGATTCCTCCCTGGTTTTAGAAATGGGAATTCAGTGAATGATGCAAACAGCTTGGGTGGCAGATGGCTTCAGAAAGAACTGTTTCAACCCAAATTTGAGCCATGTAACGAAAACTCAGGCAAAAAGAATCTTGTTTTCTTCAAGGTTTTAGGAATGAGGTCAGTGGGAGAGAGTGAGAGAGAAATGTTGAGTAGGGCAGAGAGGGAAGAGGAAGGGAGAAAGAGAAATGAAACAGAGATCAGAGACAGAAAGAGAGAAGTTTGGCAAAGAAACCACACTTGTATTAATGTAGACAAAACTGGGCTCATTGATTATGCTGGAAATGTCATCTGCCTACCTGGCTGTAATGTCAACAGCATGTACTTCAAAATGATTTCCTGAAAGTGTATATTTGTAGTGTTTCATGCCTCACTGTGAGGGGAAGAGTATCAGAAAATACAAGAGGGCCAGTCTCTTACCTGTATGCCAAATTGGATGCAGGGCTCACAGTAGCCCATAGGACACATGTATGAATGAGAAACAGGCGGACACAGTCCCACACCGGGATGTGTGGCTTACTAAGCAGCACAGTTGAGTTTTCAGCCCCATTTCTCTCCACTGCCAGACCTGCTTGTTCAGGAGACTCCTTGCCCAATGCTTTGAGTTCACCCCGTTACAAAAAACTGTAGGGCAGTAGAGCGGATGAGAGCCCCTGGATCTGTATAAAGACTGTGGGTCTCTTACAAGTCAGAGCTTCTACTGTAAATATTGTAAATTTTTTTTTAGGATTCAAATTATCCAAGTAAGTATGGATCTGGGCAGTAAGGTCATAGAGCAGTCGGGTTTAGGGGAGATGTACTTTGAAGTCAAGAAGGAAGAAGACACTGGTCCATCTACATCACAGAGAACCATCCTGGCAGTCAGTCAAGATGCAGATGTTTCAGTCAGATTGTTCTCACATCCATAAACTAGTTATAATTCTCATGTTTTCACAAATAACTATAGAAATAGTTTCAGAAGTCACCATGTTTGTATTGTTGCTGCCTTTTTTGTAATTTCTTCTTAATCTTTTCTGTTTTTTTTTCCTGTTTCTTAATGAAAATAAAGAAAACACAAGTATGCATCTTTCTTTTTCTCATTTTCCTTAAAAAACAGGAAAAATATTAAAATTCTCCCCGTTGTGCCCTTTTACTCTTTCTACTGACTCATTTGTCAGTTGGTAACTTACCTTTTCTTTGCAAAAAGTTTCAATGAACTGATTTACATATATATTCACAAGGGCTCCATAATGTTATCAAAATTAACAAAATGTATACACTACTATTAATATATATAAAATGGATAACCAAGTATCTACTGCATAGCACAGGAAACTCTGCTCAATATTTTGTAATAGTCTATAACAGGAAATCTGAAAAAGAATATATATATATATATATATATATAACAAGATGATTTAAAATAAACATTCATTGGTCGCCCTCTTACAAATGTCACGGTGGAATTGGCTAATTTTCTGGAAGCACAATGCTTGAGTTAAGGATTTCGGAGAGGAAGGCTGAGCCCCTCTAGTGACTGGAATATTCTGGAGCACTGTCCAGGTTACTGCCTTCCTGATTTGATGATTTAGATAATTGCTGTGCTATTTCTTTTAAAAATTTTAAACTAGTTTAATTTCTAGCACAAAAGCTATGCTGAAAGCACCACATGGAAAAGTGTATATAGATCTAGGAAATGGTTGAGGATATTTCATGATAAATGCAAAGTTTAAAAACTCAATTTCAAAGTCTTATGTAAATTGATGTTGCAAAGGAGTGTGATCTGTTTAAATTTAGAATGCTGAAACAGTTTGGGTATTAACAGTTGTTTTTGGTGTGATCCAATCTTCAACCAACTGATATTTTCAGTTAGCTTGAGTTCTTCCTCATTGCTAATATTTCTGTTGAGGGGTAGCTTGGCATCCTCATTTGCTTATACAGTTTGTACTTCATGTTGCTGCTGCTGCTAAGTCGCTTCAGCCGTGTCCGACTCTGTGTGACCCCATACATGGCAGCCCACCAGGCTCCCCCATCCCTGGGATTCTCCAGGCAAGAATACTGGAGTGGGTTGCCATTTCCTTCTCCAATGCATGAAAGTGAAAAGTGAAAGTGAAGTCGCTCAGTCGTGTCCGACTCTTCGCGACCCCATGGACTGCAGCCCACCAGGGTCCTCCCTCCATGGGATTTTCCAGGCAAGAGTACTGGAGTGGGGTGCCATTGTTGCTTATCACTAAAACCTCGCTCCTAGTCCCCAGTATTCTATGCAACTAGACTGTGCTCCATAGACAATGATTAGATTGACCTTCCATCACTACCATCATATTGCTAATAGAGCTCCCTTTCAACCTCAAAGTGTCTTGGATTAGAGAAGAAATCTTGTGGTCCCTCTAAGATTTCTCAGCGATAATAATGGCTAACTTTTGGGGACATTTGCTCTCTACCAGGCACTATGCTAAACTCTTCACATATATGATTTCATTTATAACTGAAAGTGAAAGTCACTCAATCATGTCCAACTCTTTGCGACCCCATGGACCAAACAGTCCGTGGAATTCTCCAGGCTAGAATACTGGAGTGGGTAGCCTTTCCCCTCTCCAGGGGATCATCCCAAAACAGGAATCTTACCCAGGTCTTCCTCATTACAAGTGGATTCTTTACCAGCTGAGCCACAAAGGAAGCCCATTTACAACTTCATTTATAACTGAATAATGCCTAATTTCCATTTAGCAACTAGTGTTATATTACAAGAGACAATGGAAGCTAAGAGGTTAAGTAATTTACTCGTGTCATACAACTAGTAACTGAAGAAATGGACTTGAATTTGGGTCTGTTTAATCCACACAATGACTGTTTGTTACTGAAACTGTGATATTAGGACCAGTTTGTGGCTACCAGCGCCCAAGTTAGTTTGGCAGCAGCATAGGGAGCTGTGGACCACTGAGTGTCTTTTGATGGCCTTAAATTTATGCAGCCTATTCATCTGATAAATAACTTAATTCTTTTTAATAAATGACAAAAGCAAACAAAGAATTTTTTTGTTGAGCCAGGACTGATAATCTTGACAGTGTTATGTTACAATGGCGTTTTAAATTTTGTGCTAGCTACCATTTTAATTGTTCAGTTTGATGGGTGCATTAGGGACAGTGGTTCACTGTTTCACTTTGGAAAAGCTGCTCTCTGTCAGGTTTGTGAACAGCTTTATTGTTTCATTCACATAAAGGTCAGTAGCTCTAAAAATACAGACTTTAATGGGTGATATAACAGATATTTTATATGTGTTGCAGGTGCTTTCTGCCATTGATTGAAATGAGTACTTTAGTACCTTCTGGAGAGAAGATGTGCATGTGTGTGTATGTGTGTGTGTGTGTGAGTGTGTGCATGTCTTGTTTGAAAGCCCTGTCTCAGAAACTTATACACTAGATTTTTCAAATCTTTCTTAAGAAATATCAACATCCCTTGTGAAAGAATCTCTTACATATCATTGGATTTGATAGGCATTTTTGTCTGTGTAACTTCGAAACACAGATTCTCAGTCAGAAAAACAGAAGAAAGATTTGTGGTGGGTTTTGTTTGATTTAAAAAATTGAATCAATTGATTCTGTTTAGTTTGGCAACCTTACAGGTAGCTTCAGCATCTTTAAAACTATCTCAGCTTTTTTCCTGGCCAAAGAGACTATTTCTTTCCTTTTGTTTCTTTTCTTAGCTTGATGAAGTGTTAAGATTTGTGCATTTCAAAACAGACCATTTAAAAATGAAGAAGCCACATTGTTTAGTTCACTGGACTGGGAGCCTTAGAGACATGTTCTGTTCTCAGCTCTGGAAAAATCTCTTAAAGTAGAATCACATGACCTGAAAAACAATATTACTGTAGCTTGAGATAGTACATTTTACTTTCTAATCAGTTGTTGAAATCATAGTATTAACTGGAAAGTTCTTGGCAAAGTTATGCTAGCTATATAGACATGTTCTAAATCCTGGCAGAGAATATTCCTTTGTTACATTTTTTTCTACAACTTTCAAAAGTCTCTTCTTGACTGTAGTCATTCATCCTCACTAGAATAATACAAGATTGGTCTATCCATTGGGAGGATGAAGATATATTGAACGAAATTACTACAAATACCCTATGGAAATGTTAACACATCATAATCTCCAACTCTAGTGGTCTGGGGGTTGGGGTGGTGGTGAGGAAACTGGGTTCCTCTGTTCTATAGGTGGGACTCTTGGTGACTCCATACCTAACACTCCAGGGAAATTAATTTTTTAGCTATGCTCTTCTAGGCTTTGACATATGTTTTCCTTGACCTTTTTCTTCTGTATTCAACCAACCATATCTGCACTAAAAATAAGAAACACAGAATAGGAAAAAAAAAAACAACTTCCTTAAACCAAGAAAATTTTAAAGGGAAAAAAAAACCTTGGAAACCATGCAGTGAACAAAAGGCAGTTTCTGAAGACAGTGCAGTGAGCAGTGCAAAGTACTGGGTTTCAAAGAATTAAGCTCTAACAAGCTGCACCATTTACTAGATTTGTGCCTTTAAGCAATGGTTTAGTCTCTTCATCTCTATTCATCTGTAAAATAGGAGAATTTCACTTCCTGTAGCTAGTCTGAGATCAAATGATAAACAGGAAAGTACTTTGTAGATGGATATTGGCTGTTGGGTTGATGATGAATCTCTTGCCTTGGGGCTGCTGAGTATATTCAGTGCACAACCCAGTTGTTTTTCTCCACTTTATGGAAACCCCTAAGGAGAAGTAATTTCGGATTGTGTGCCATCATGTGATCTCCCTTCCCTTCTGGTCTTGTCTTGGGTTCTCTAGTGGAGGTTGGGACTTGTCTGCTCTGGCCACAGCTTGTACTCCATTACCTCCTGATGGCCTGCCTTCCAAACCTCTCCCTCCTGCTCTGCCAGCACCTCATTCCCTTGTCTTCCCTGGGGCAGTTCTAACTTGTGGGTGCCTCCCTTGCCCCTGAGAAGTTTTCCAGCCACAAATCTTTTTTTTTTTCCTGGTTGTATGATTTTATTTTATTTTTAAATTTTTTTATTTATTTTAATTGAAGGTTAATTACTTTGTAGTGGTTTTTGCCAAACATTAACATGAATCAGCCCTGGGTGTATATGTGTTCCCCATCCTGAAACCCCCTCCCACACACCTTCCTCCCCACCCCATCCCTCTGGGTCATCCCAGTGCAGCAGCCTTGAGCATCCTGTCTCATGCATTGAACCTGGACTGACGATCTATTTCACATATGATATGTTTCACATGTTTCAGTGCTGTTCTCTCAAATCATCCCACCCTCTCCCTCTCCCACAGAGTCCAAAACACTGTTCTATACATCTGTGTCTCTTTTGTTGTCTCGCATACAGGGTCATCGTTACCATCTTTCTAAATTCCATATATATGCGTTAGTATACTGTACTGGTGTTTTTCTTTCTGACTTACTTAATTCTATAATAGGCTCCAGTTTCATCCACCTCATTAGAACTGATTCAAATGTATTTTTAATAGCTGAGTAATATTCCATTGTGTATATG
>SJYV01055799.1:102751-113129 GCA_006410875.1 Neotragus pygmaeus
GACAGAGGATGAGATGGTTGGATGGCATCACCAACTCGATGGACATGAGTTTGAGTGAACTCCAGGAGTTGGTGATGGACAGGGAGGCCTGGTGTGCTCTGATTCATGGGGTTGCAAAGAGTCGGACATGACTGAGCAACTGAACTGAACTGAAGCCACTTCAGTCGTGTCTGACTCTGTGTGACCCCATAGACGGCAGCCCACCAGGCTCCTCCATCCCTGGGAGTCTCCAGGCAAGAATACTAGAGTGGGTTGCCATTTCCTACTCCAATGCATGCATGCATGCTAAGTCACTTCAGTCATGTCTGACTCTTTGTGACCCCATGGACAGCAGCCCACCAAGCTCCTCTACCCACAGAAGTCTCCAGACAAGAATACTGGGGTGGGTTGCCATTTCCTTCTCCATTTTTTGATTGGGTTGTTTATGTTTCTGGAATTGAGCTGCAGGAGTTGCTTGTATATTTTTGAGATTAATTCTTTGTCAGTTGCTTCATTTGCTATTATTTTCTCCCATTCTGAAGGCTTTTTCACCTTGCTTATAGTTTCCTTCATTGTGCAAAAGCTTTTAAGTTTAATTACGTCCCATTTATTTAGTTTTGCTTTTATTTCCATTACTCGGGAGGTGGGTCATAGAGGATCCTGCTGTGATTTATGTTGGAGAGNTTCACCTTGCTTATAGTTTCCTTCATTGTGCAAAAGCTTTTAAGTTTAATTACGTCCCATTTATTTAGTTTTGCTTTTATTTCCATTACTCGGGAGGTGGGTCATAGAGGATCCTGCTGTGATTTATGTTGGAGAGTGTTTTGCTTATGTTTTTCTCTAGGAGTTTTATAGTTTCTGGTCTTACATTTAGATCTTTAATCCATTTTACTTTTGTGTATGGTGTTAGAAAGTGTTCTAGTTTCAGTCTTTTACAAGTGGTTGACCACTTTCCCCAGCACCACTTGTTAAAGAGATTGTCTTTTCTCCATTGTATATTCTTGCCTCCTTTGTCAAAATCCATAGGTGTATGGATTTACCGCTGGGCTTTCTATTTTTGTTCCATTGATCTATATTTCTGTCTTTGTGCCAGTACCATACTGTCTTGATGATGTTGCTTTGTAGTATATATACTCTGAAGTCAGGCAGGTTGATTCCTCCAGTTCCATTCTTCTTTCTCAAGATTGCTTTGGCTATTTGAGGTTTTTTGTNCAGTGGGATTGCTGGATCATAAGGCAGTTCTATTTGCAATTTTTTAAGGAATCTCCACACTGTTTTCCATAGTGGATGTACTAATTTGCATTCCCACCAACAATATAAGAGGGTTCCCTTTTCTCCACATCCTCTCTAGCTCACATCCGTACATGATTAAAGGAAAAAACAACAAAAAAAACATAGCCTCGACTAGATGGACCTTTGTTGGCAAAGTCATGTCTCTGCTAATTAATATGCTCTCTAGGTTGGTCATAACTTTTATTTCAAAGAGTAAGCACTGCTTAATTTCATGGTTGCAGTCACCATCTGCAGTGATTTTGGAGCCTCCCCCCAAAATAAAGTTTCTCACAGTTTCCCCATCTATTTACCATGAAGTGATGGGACTGGATGCCATGATCTTACTTATCTGAATGGTGAGCTTTAAGACACTTTTTCACTCTCCTCTTTCATTTTAATTAAGAGCCTCGTTAGTTCTTCTTCACTTTCTGCCATAAGAGTGATGTCATCTCCATATCAAAGGTTATTGATTTTTCTCATGGTAATCTTGATTCCAGCTTGTACTTCATCCAGCCCAGTATTTCTCATGATGTACTCTGCAGATAAGTTAAATAAGCAGCGTGACAATATATAGCCTTGGCATACTCCTTTCCCTATTTGGAACCAGTCTGTTGTTCCATGTCCAGTTCTAACTGTTGCTTCCTGACCTGTATACAGATCTCTCAGGAGGTAGGTCAGGTCATCTGGTATTCCCATCTCTTGAAGAATTTTCCACAGTTTTTGGTGATCCTCAAAGTCAAAAACATTGACATAGTCAATAAAACAGAAATAAATGGTTTTCTGGAACTCCTATTTTTTCAATAATCCAGTGGATGTTGGCAATTTGATCTCTGGTTCCTCTGCCTTTTCTAAATCCAGCTTGAACATCTGGAAGTTCATGGTTCATGTACTGTTGAATTGGAGAATTTTGAACATTCTCCATTCTCTACTGGCTTGGAGAATTTTGAACATTATGAAATTGTGTGGCAGTTTGAGCATTCTTTGGCATTATCTTTCTTTGAGATTGGGATGAAAACTAATCTTTTCCAGTCCTGTGGCTATTTGCTGGCATTTTGAGTGCAGCATTTTCACAGCATCATCTTTTAGGATTTGAAATAGTTCAGGTGGAATTCCATCATCTCCACTAGCCTTGTTTGTAGTGATGCTTCCTAAGGCCCACTTGACTTCACATCCAGAATGTCTGGCTTTAGGTGAGTTATCATACCATTGTGATTATGTGAGTTGTGAAGATCTTTTTTTGTATAGTTCTTCTGTGTATTCTTGCCACCCACCTCTTCTTAACATCTACTGCTTCTGTTAGGTACATACCATTTTTGTCCTTTATTGTGCCCATCTTTGCATGAAATGTTCCCTTGGTAACTCTAATTGCCTTGAAGAAATCTCTAGTCTTTCCCATTCTGTTGTTTTCCTCTATTTTTTGCACTGATCCCTGAGGAAGCCTTTCTTGTCTCTCACTGTTATTCTTTGGAACTCTGCATTCAAATGGGTATATCTTTCCTTTTCTCCTTTTATTTTTCACTTTTCTTTTCACAGCTATTTGTAAGGCCTCCTCAGAGAGCCATTTTGCTTTTTGCATTTCTTTTTCTTGAGGATGGTCTTGATCCCTGTCTCCTATACAGTCTCACAAACCTCAGTCCATAGTTCATCAGGCACTCTATCAGATCCAGTGCCTTGAGTCTATTTCTTACTTCCACTATAAAATTGTAATGGATTTGATTTAGGTCATACCTGAATGGTCTAGTGGTTTTCCATCATTTCTTCAATTTAAGTCTGAATTTGACCATAAGCAGTTAATGATCTGAGCCACAGTCAGCTCCCAGTCTTGTTTTTGCTGACTGTATAGAGCTTCTCCATTTTTGGCTGCAAAGAATATTATCAGTCTGATTTCAGTGTTGACCGTATGGTGATGTTCATGTGTAGAGTCCTCTCTTGTCTGGTTGCAAGAGAGTGTTTGTTATGATCAGTGTGTTTGCTTGGCAAAACTCTATTATCCTTTGCCCTGCTTCATTCTGTACTCCAAGACCAAATTTGCTTGTTACTCCAGGTGTTTCTTGACTTCCTACTTGTGCATTCCAGTCCCCTATAATGAAAAGGATATCTTTTTCGGGGGTGTTAGTTCTAGAAGATCTGGTAGGTCCTCACAGAACCATTCAACTTAAGCTTCTTCAGCATTACTGATCAGGGCATAGACTTGTATTTCCATGATATTGAATGATTTGCCTTGGAAATAAACAGAGATCATTCTGTCATTTATGAGACTGCATCCAAGTACTGTATTTAGGACTCTTTTTTTGACTCTGTTGGCTACTCCATTTCTTCTAAGAGATTTTTGCCCACAATAATAGGTGTAATGGTCATCTGAGTTAAATTCACCCATTCCAATCCATTTTAATTTGCTGATTCCTAAAACGTCAAGGTCACATCTCCTGTTTGAACACTTCCAATTTGCCTTGATTCGTGGACCTAATATTCCAGGTTCCCATGCAAGATTGCTCTTTATAGCATTAGACTTTGCTTCTATCACCAGTCACATTCCACATCTTGGTGTTGTTTTTTTCTTTGGCTCCAACTCTTCATTCTTTCTAGAGTTATTTCCCCACTGATCTCCAGTAGCATATTGTCACCTACCAACCTCAGAGTTCACCTTTCCCTGTCCTATGTTTTTGCCCTTTCATACTGTTCACAGGGTTCTCAAGGCAAGAATTCTGAAGTGGTTTGCCATTCCCTTCTCCAGTGGACCACATTTTGTCAGAACTCTCCACCACGACCTTGGCGGCTGTGTGGCGCTGGTGCATCCTTGAGGAGATACCCCACACCCAAGCTCAGGAGCGGTGGCTGTGCTTTGCTGTAGTGGCTGTGAGGAGATACCACATATCCAAGGGCAAAGGAGAGGCCCCAGTAAGACAGTTCAGTTCAGTTCAGTTCAGTCACTCAGTCGTGTCCGACTCTTTGCAACCCCAAGAATCACAGCACGCCAGGCCTCCCTGTCCATCACCAACACCCAGAGTTTACTCAGACTCAGGTCCATCGAGTCAGTGATGCCATCCAGCTATCTCATCCTCCGTCATCCCCCTCTCCTCCTGCCCCTAATCCCTCCCAGCATCAGAGTCTTTTCCAGTGAGTCAACTCTTCGCATGAGGTGGCTAAAGTACTGGAGTTTCAGCTTCAGCATCATTCCCTCCAAAGAAATCCCAGGGCTGATCTCCTTCAGAATGAACTGGATGGATCTCCTTGCACTCCAAGGGACTCTCAAGAGTCTTCTCCAACACCACAGTTCAAAAGCATCAATTCTTCGGTGCTCAGTTTTCTTCACAGTTCAACTCTCACATCCACACATGACCACTGGAAAAACCATAGCCTTGACTAGATGGGCCTTTGTTGGCAAAGTAATGTCTTTGCTTTTCAATATGCTATCTAGGTTGGTCACAACTTTTCTTCCAAGGAGTAAGCATAAGGAGTAGGAGAGGCGAATTCACATTTAGAATCAAAGCCCATTTCCTCCAGGGATTCTCAGAAGGCACAGACAAGGCTTGTGCACACCAGGACCCCAGTGGCCCCACAGAGACTGAGACAGAACTGTTTGAGCATCTCATGTGGTGGTATGGGTCAGCAGCGGACTGCCAAAGGGACAGGGTATCTGGTTGCAGCAGACTTGGGTATAGCATAAGCCCTCTTGGAGGAGGTCAACATTAACCCACCATAAAGCTGCCAGAACTTATACAGGCCTAGGAAATAGACTCTTGGTGGGCACAAAAAGAACCTTATGTGCCCCAGGTCCCGGGAGAAAGGAGCAGTGAACCTACATAAGATTGACCCAGACTTGCCCGAGAGTGTCCAGGAGTCTCCAGTGGAGACGTGGGTTGGTGGTGACTTGCTGCAGGGTTGGGGACAGTGAGTGTAGCAGTACATTCATGGGATCTTTTGAAGAAGGTCTCCATTATCTTCATTACCTTTGCCATAGTTTAGTCCCAGATAAATAGCAGGGAGGGAACACAGCTCCAACCATTAACAGAAAATAGGATTAAAATTTTACTGAGCATGGCCCAGTCCACCAGAGCAAGATCCAGTTTCCCCCTCAGTCAGTCTCTCCCATCAGGTAGGGTCCATAAGCCTCTTATCCTTCTCCATCAGACAGCAGACAGACTGAAAACCACAATCACAGAAAACTAACCAGTCTTATCACATGGACCACGGCCTTGTCTAACTCAGTAAAACTATGAGCTGTGCTGTGGAGGGCCACCTGGGAAGCCCAGGATTTAATCTCTCTCTCTCTTTAGTTGCTTAGTAGCTAAGTCATGTCTAACTCTTGAGACTCCTGTAGACTGTAGCCCACTAGGCTCCACAGAGGTTAAAAATAACTTTCCCCAGATCCTTCCTACCCAAGATTTATTCTCATTGTTCAGGTTTGAGGAAGAAGACACTCTTTCTATTACTTACTTAATTAAAGGATGCAGTGATAGGCAACAGGACCCCAGAACATGATTTTTGCAGTGCTTGAGGGGAAAGAATGTGCCATATATTTTTTATGATTTTACAAGCACTCTATGTATATCAATCAGATTGTGTTTTTGAGAAGTCAGTTCTCAAAATAATTAGCACTCTTTTATTTGTAGGCGAGCTACTTTTTCTCTGTAGTAGATTTTAGGATATTTTATCATTTTTTTATATCTTCAGGTTCACTATGCTTTTTTTTTTTAATCCATTGTATGTGAAATTTATTTGATTTTTGAATTTAAATACAATGTGTCATTTATTAATTATGAAGAATCTTTGTCCATCTTCTCTTCCAATATAATTACTTCACCTTTTTCTCTAGTCTCTCCTTGTATAATTTCTATTGGATATATTTCATTCATTCCCACTTTGTACTTTATGTCTATTCTAGTTCATGTCTTCTCTTTTGCTGATTCTCTGTATTTTGTGATATAGTGGAAATGGCTTATAGCAGCTTCCTAGAATTAATTGTAAAATATTCAGAAAATTTTTGAACCAGATTTTAAACCATCATGGGCTTAAAACGGTTATGATGAGAATATTTAAAATTGGCAAATGCTACAAATTAGAGGTTATTTTTGAAAGTGTGATATCATGAATACCAAAACTTGTGATGTTAAAAAGGTGAAAGATCTAGATGATGTGTAAACAAACCAGAATATTAGCACTTGCTGATTTTAAATGACTTGTTCCAGTGTATCATCCAACTTTCCAATTATTTCTGTAGTTCTGTCTAATCTTGTATTTAATAATCCATTTATTTTCTAATTTTAGATTCAACAAGAAGATGAAATTGATTCTATGTAAAATTACCTTATAATTTTAAATAAACCTACTATATTCTAAAATGTCTTTATGAACATATAGTTGATATACAGCACTATGTTAGTTTCATACATATGACAATGCTTGATATTTGTATACAGTGCAAAATGATCACCATGATAAGTCTAGCTACCATCTGTCACCATGTAGAAATACACATTTTTTTCTTTTGATGATAACTTTGAATATTTAATTTCTTAGCAACTTTCAAATTTGAAATATAGTATTATTGATTATAGTCACTATGTACATTGTATCTTGTGATTTATTTACCTTATAGTTGGAAGTTTGGATAGTATAGTATAGTATAGTCTATAACTTTCCTCCTGTTTTAATTTGACTATAGTCCACCTAGTGGACTAGTCTTTAGTCCACCTAGTATAGTCTTAACCTTTCCACCTGTTTTACCGACCTCCAAGTCCTGTCTCCTTTTGCAACTGCCAATCTGTACTCTGTAGCTATGAATTTTATTTTATACAATTTCTTTTTCTGTTGTTTGTTTGTTTTTTTGATTCCACGTATGGCTCAAGTGGCAAAGCATCTTCCTACAATGCAGGAGACTGGGGTTCAATCTCTGGGTTGGGAAGATCCCTGGAGAAGGAAATGGCAACCCATTCCAGTACCCTTGCCTGGAAAATTCCATGGATGGAGGAGCCTGGTAGGCTATAGTCCATGGGGTCACAAAGAGTCAGACACGACTGAGTGATTTAATTTATAAGTGAAATCACACAGTATTTTGGATTTTTTGTTTGTTTTATTTTGGTTTGACTTATTTTGTTTAGAATAATTCCATCAAGCATTCATGCTGTCACAAACGGCAAGAATTCATTATTTTTATATTTAATGATCTGTTGTTTGTGTGTATTTATGAAATTGACTATAAGATATATGTATATATATATATATATCTTTATATTTCTCTCTATATATATTTTTATATATCTTTGTATATATATATACCTTTATCCTTTGATCCATGAATGGACACTTAGGCAGTTTCCATATCTTCAATATTGTATTAATAAATAAGCTGCTATGAATATTGGGGTGCATTTATATTTTTGAACCAGTATTTTCATTTTCTTCAGATAAATACTATGAAGTGGGATTGTTGGATCATACAGTATTCGTATGTTTAACTTTTTGAAGAACCTCCACATCATTTTATGTAGTGGCTGCCCCAACAGCAGTCATCTCACTAACAATGCACAAGTGTATGCTTCTCTTCAAAATTTTTTTCCAATCTTTGTTATTTTTTGTCCTTTTGATAACTTATTATCATCTGACAGGTGTGAAATGACATCTCACTGTGGTTCTGATTGTATTTCCTTTATGATTAATAATATGATACGTATTTTCATGTTCCTGTTGGTCATCTGTATGTCATCTGTGGAAAAACATCTATTCAGATACTCTGTCATTTTTTAATAATTTGCTATTTTTTCCCATTCAGTATTTTGCTTTTTCATTTCATTGATGGTTACCTTTGCTTTTCAGAACATTTTAATTTAATATTGGGTTATATGTTCTTTATTTTTTGCTCCCATTGCCTTTGGAGTCAAATCCAAAAAATGTTGCAAAGATCAAAGTCTTTTCATTTTTTAAAAACTCATTTTGAGTTAATTTTTAAGTATGGTGTAAGATAAGTCTATTCTGCTGCTGTGACTCTCAAGTTTCTCTTGTACCACTTATTGAAGAGACTGTCTTTTTCCCGGTGTATATCCTAGCATCATTTGTCATATATTAGTTGAACATATATGTTTGAGTTATTTCTTGGCTCTGTATTCTATCCCATTGAGTTATGTGTCAATTTTCACGTTGACACCATACTGTCTTGATTACTACAGCTTCATTATATAGTTTGAAATAAGGGAGCATGATGTCTCCAGCTTTGTTCTTATATGTCATGATTGCTTTGACTATCAGGATCTTTTGTGTTTCCATACCAATTTTGTGATTGTTCATTCTATTTATCAGAAAAATGCCACTGGAATTTGATGAGATTTGCATTGAATCTGTGTATTGTTTTGTATAAAATGAACCTTTTAACAATGCTCATTCTTCTAATTCATTGGTATGAATTCATTTTTGTTGTTGTTGTTTCTTTATATCTTCTTCAGTTTCTTTCATTGATATCTTCTAGTTTTCTATGTAGAAATCTTCCACTCCCTTGGTTAATTTTATTTCTAACTGTTTTATTAATTTTCATGTAATTGCAAATGAGACTGGTCTGTTAATTTCTTCTTCTGATAGTTCAATGTTACCATTTTTAAACATCACATTTTTGTATATTGATGTTGTACCTTGCAACTTTACTAAATTAGTTTATTAGTTGTAAATATTTTGGGGCAGAATCTTTAGTGATTTCTATATAATATATAAAATTAGGATTTTCTAGGAGGCACAAACGATAAAGAACTCACTTGTCAATGTAGGAGCTAAAAGAGACATCGGTTTGATCCCTGGGTTGGGAAGAACACCTAGAGGAAGGCATGGCAACCTACTCCAGGATTTGTGCCTGGAGAATCTCATGGGCAGGGGAACCTGGTAGGCTGCTGTATATAAGGCTGCAAAGAGTTTGACATGACTGAAGGGACTTGGCACACGTGCATACATAAAATCACGTCCTCCACAAACAGTGACAAGTTGACTTCTGTCTTTCCAATTTGTATGACTTTTATTTCTTTATCTATTTGCTCTGTGAGGTCTTCTAATACTATGTTGAATAAAACTTATGAGAGTGGAAACTCTTGTCCTATTCCTCATTTTAGAAGTTTCAATCTTTTACCATTGAGTATAATGTTAAATATGGGTTTATCATATATGTTTTTTGTTATGTTGTACTTTCTATAACCACTTTCATAAGAATTTTTATCATGAATAGATAATGAATCCTGTTAAATTCTCTTCTGCTTATATTGAAATGATTGTATGATTCATATCATTCATTTTATTGCTTTGGTGTATAAACATTGATTGACTTCTGTATGTTGAATCATCCCTGGAATAAATCTCATTTTATCATGCTGCATAATATTTGTAATGTATTGCTGAATTCAGTTGGCTAATATTTTTTTTAGAATGTTGCATATGCTAATCAGATATATGAGCCTCTTTTTCTTTCTTTCTTTACTGGTTTTGCTGTCCTTGCTACATGAGTTTGGGAGCATTTATTCCTCTTCAGCTTTTTGGAAGAGTTTGAGAAGGATAAGTGTTAAAGTTTCTTTGAGTCGTTGATAAAATAAACCAGTAATACCCACCAGTTCCAGACTTTCACATATTGAGTTTTCAATTGGGAATTCAATCTCCCTACCCTTTTTCTTTTTTTTGTTGTTGTTGTTGTTGTTGCAGTAAGATATTTACATTCATATATTTTCTTGATACTAATTAGTGTCCTTTCTTTTCAGCTTAAAAAGTCCCTTTAACATTTAGGTCAATGTAGTGCTGATTAATTATTTCTGCTTTTGTTTGTCTGGAAAGCTCTTTCTATCTCTTTCAGTTCTGAATAATAGCTTTGCCTTGTAGAGTATTTTTGGTTGAAAAAAATTTATTTTTCCCTTTCTGCACTCTGAATATATCATGCCAATCTTTCTGGCCTTCAGAGTTTCTTCTGCAAGAATGGGAGTCCTCTTGTACATAGTAGTTTGTTTTCCTCTTGCTGTTTTTAAAATGTTTTTCTTTAAGTGTTATCACTGCAGTTATGTTTTATGCAGGTATCTTTACATTTACTTTTTTGGAACTCTCTGGGCTTCTTGAATCTGGATTTCTGTTTCCTTCCACAAGTTAAAGAAGTGTTCAACTATAATTT
>SJYV01055799.1:115201-198009 GCA_006410875.1 Neotragus pygmaeus
ATATGTTTTCTAGTCTTTCTTCTCTCTCTTTTTTCCTTCTGGGACTTCTATAATGTGATTATTACTTTTCCTGATGATATCCTGTAGATCCCTTTAGCTATCTTCATTTTTTTTAAAATTTTTTTCTGTGTGTGTGTTGGAGGGGGGCATAATTTTTTAGATAAGTTTCACTGCCCTATCTTTCAGATCATTGTTTTTTCTACTGCTTTACCTAGTCTGATTTTAAACCTCTCTATTCTTTGTTTAAGGAGATCAGCCCTGGGATTTCTTTGGAGGGAACGATGCTGAAGCTGCAACTCCAGTACTTTGGCCACCTCAGGTGAAGAGTTGACTCATTGGAAGAGACTTTGATGCTGGGAGGGATTGGGGGCAGTAGGAGAAGAGGACGGCCGATGATGAGATGGCAGGATGGCATCACTGACTCAATGGATGCGAGTTTGAGTGAACTCTGGGAGTTGGTGATAGACAGGGAGGCCTGGCGTGCTGTGATTCATGGGGTCTCAAAGAGTCAGACATGACTGAGTGACTGAACTGNGATGAGATGGCAGGATGGCATCACTGACTCAATGGATGCGAGTTTGAGTGAACTCTGGGAGTTGGTGATAGACAGGGAGGCCTGGCGTGCTGTGATTCATGGGGTCTCAAAGAGTCAGACATGACTGAGTGACTGAACTGAGCTGATTCTTTCTTTATTTATTTACTTTTTTCCTTTAAAGTTAATGTAGTTTTTCACATTCTGACTTCTATTTGATACTTTCTTTCATTGTCATCTCCTTGTTGAAGATCTCACTGTGTTCATTCATCTCCAGGGTTTGGTGGGATCTTTATAACCAGTTACTCTGATCTTTTTATCAGGTACA
The DNA here is from genome assembly GCA_006410875.1 of Neotragus pygmaeus. Classification (NCBI taxonomy): domain Eukaryota; kingdom Metazoa; phylum Chordata; class Mammalia; order Artiodactyla; family Bovidae; genus Neotragus; species Neotragus pygmaeus. The sequence continues at coordinate 116,062 of SJYV01055799.1, forward strand.
TTACTTATCTACATTTTATTGAGGAATTTTCCCTAGGCTTTTATCTTGTTCTTTTTGTGAACATATTCCTCTTTATCTTCATTTTATTTGACTGTGTTTCTATGTGTCAGACAGAACAGTTATCTAAGTCATGGAGGAGTGCCCTTGCATAGGAAATGCATTTTATCGTTTAATCCTCTAACTTTTCAATGTTGCCACTTGAATCTTTGTGATTGTTTGAGCAGCCTGATTTATTCTTGATGGGTCCTATTTGTTGATGGTGTGTCAAGGCCTGTGAGTTTTCCAAAGGAAGATATCTCAGTCAGCACCAGTTTCAGTCTGATTAGAAGGTGGACCCTCCAGCAGTAGCTTTTAGAGGATGCAAGTATGTACCTAGTCACCAAAGCCAGGCTCTCAAGGATCATTCCCTGTGTGGGTTGCATGTGCCTGCCAAGTTTTTGTGGTGCCACAGGATTGGTAAGGGGATGGGTCACACCCCCTGACACTAACAGATTAAGAAGAGACTGAGGAACTTGTACTCAGGTCCATTTAGAGAGGGCCTACAAGTTCCTACTCATTCTGCAGATGCTTTAAGATTTGAAAATGTGTCTCCTTCACGTTGGTCTGGACATTTTTCAAATTATTGCTTTTTCTCTGAGTCCTAGAGTAAATGAGTGTATTTTCAAACTCTTTAAGAATAGAATATCCATTATCTACACTACTATAACTAGTGATTTACAAAATTCTGAATGTAACTAGTGATTTACAAAATTTCAAGTCTACTGTTCTTCCTGGAGTATCCTTCCTTGTCTTTAGTAATGGCTATATAACTTGCTGAGGCAGTGAACATAAGCATAAGTGATATGGGTCATTTCTGGATAAAAGCTTATCAGAGGCAGTGTGCCATTGTCTATGTTTTTTCTCTTAATCTGGAAATATATGTTAACATGAAGATTCCACAAGTTTGAAGCAGCTTAAAATATGGACCCATCACAAGAAAGACATCTGCCTTTAAGAACTGCTTAGTCCCTAAGTAAATACTGACAGAATAAGAAGTGAACTTTTATAATGGAAAGACATTGAACGAGATAATAGAGAGATATATAAAAAGGTATAGATATATAGATATTTGCATAGCATAGCCTAGCCTGACTGATATTTTCATTTTTTGTTATGCTTTATGCTCATATGTTAGTTTCTACCTTTTAAATATTTGCTACATTGTTCTACTGCATTATACGCTATGTTTATTCCTATTTAAAATATCCTTGGATCCTAGGCCCTTTTGAACATTTTTAAAATATTTCATTTACTTTATATGAAAAAGGCAGACAATTTTTCTAACCATATAATTTATAAATTCTTGGTAATATTGATTATATATTAAAATACTTTTATTTCACTAAGCCACACAGTCCAATTTAGCATCTGCAGTCTATTTTCAATAATCACTGGTAAATAAAAAATAATGTATTAATAAAAGATGTAGTTAGCAAGAACAAGTAAATTATTTGGATTAAGATGTTCCTTTAAAATAATGATAATGATAATAAAATAGGTTATGCTTATTTTTTGGCCATTCAGTTACTTCAAAATAATACTAACTGGTTTTAGTCCATACCTCAAAGCTATAGCACATGTTTTATAACAGATGTTTTATTGCCTGGCAGTTTGCAAAACTCATCCATCCAAAATACTATAATATGCCCCTAACTCCAATCACTATTGAAAATAAAACAGCAAGAATTGTAAAGCAACCCAAAAACAAACCCAAAAAGTAATTCTGGAGTTTAAGAACTCTTTTATTCTTAGTTTCTCCACATGATGTACTTTCTCTTTCTTAATTAAACTTTGGTCTTAAAAATTGAGTACTGTGAAGTTTTATTTTTCTGCTTTCACTTTGCAAGAATGTATCTTTCTCATCAGAAATTATGACTCTGGATATTACTTGAATAATGTCATTACTTTGATCTTTATAAACCATCTGATTAAGATTTGCCCCAAAACCCTTTAAAAGAATTCTTAGCATAATGGCAATGGTGGATACCAGAGAGGAAAATTTATTCTTACTTTATTATATGTTTTTGTAACGATTAATTGATTAAACTTCCCAGGTAGTGCTAGTGTTAGAGAAACCACATGCCAATGCAGGAGATATAAGATAGGAGATTTGATCCCTGGGTTGGAAAGATCGCTTGGAGGAAGAAATGGCAACCCACTCCAGTTTTCTGGCCTGGAGAGTCCCGTGGACAGAGGAGATTGGCAGGCTATAGTCCATAGGGTTGTTGAAATGGACATGACTGAAGCAACTTAGCACATCTACCTGATTTATAGTGTTAATCCATGTTTTTTAAGTACTGATGCTACAGTATGGCTACCCTGCTGGCTCAAGGTATTCTCTGATAACTCAGCTGGTAAAGAATCTGCCTGCAGTGCAGGAGACCCCAGGTTGATTTCTGGGTCGGGAAGATCTCCTGGAGAAGGGAAAGGTTACCCACTCCAGGATTCTGGCCTGGAGAACTGCATGGACTGTATAGTCCATGTGGTCACAGAGTCTGATACGTCTGATCAACTTTCACTTCCACTGGTGGCTCAGATGATAAAAATCTGCCTGCAATACAGGAGATAAGGGTTTGATCCCTGGATGGGAAAGATCAACTGGAGGAGGCCATGGCAACTCACTCCAGTATTCTTGCCTGGGAATCTCATGGAGAGAGGATCCTGGTGTGCTGCAGTCCACAGGTTCCCAAAGAGTTGGACAGGACTAAAGCAACAGAATGTACCCACACGTGCTTTAAGTATACAAAGTAACTAGTCAGTGGAGAAGGGAATAGTGGTTAAGAATACAGTAGCAATCATGCAGAATACATCATGAGAAACGCTGGGCTGGAAGAAGCACAAGCTGGAATCAAGATGGTTGGGAGAAATATCAATAACCTCAGATATGCAGATGACACCACTCTTATGGCAGAAAGTGAAGAGGAACTAAAAAGCCTCTTGATGAAAGTGAAAGAGGAGAGTGAAAAAGTTGGCTTAAAGCTGAACATCCAGAAAACAAAGATCATGGCATCTGGTGTCATCACTTCATGGAAAATAGATGGGGAAACAGTGGAAACAGTGTCAGACTTCATTTTGGGGGGCTCCAAAATCACTGTAGATGGTGACTGCAGCCATGAAATTAAAAGACGCTTACTCCTTGGAAGAAAATTTATGACCAACCTAGACAGCATATTCAAAAGCAGAGACATTACTTTGTCAACAAATGTCCATCTAGTCAAGGCTATGGTTTTTCTAGTGGTCATGTATGGATGTGAGAGTTGGACTGTGAAGAAAGCTGAGCACCAAAGAACTGATGATTTTGAACTGCGGTGTTGGAGAAGACTGTTGAGAGTCCCTTGGACTGCAAGGAGATCCAACCAGTCCATTCTGAAGGAGATCAACCCTGGGATTTCTTGGAGGGAATGATGCTGAAGCTGAAACTCCAGCACTTTGGCCACCTCATGCGAAGAGTTGACTCATTGGAAAAGACTCTGATGCTGGGAGGGATTGGAGGCAGGAGGAGAAGGGGACGACTGAGGATGAGATGGCTGAATGGTATCACTGACTTGATGGACGTGAGTCTGAGTGAACTCTGGGAGTTGGTGATGGACAGGAAGGCCTGGCGTGCTGTGATTCATGGGGTCGCAAAGAATCGTATATGACTGAATGAATGAACTGAACTGAACTGAACTAAATAATCAAGAGGAAAACAAATAGAAAATTTCAAATAAAGCACATTCAGACTTAACTGATTTGTTACAAGAAAAGTCAGGCAGCCATCTGCCAATTGATATACTCTAACTAATACCTAGCTTAATTGAATATTACTTTGTATCTCATTAATATGAAGATTCACTGAAGCCTTTGACTGTGTAGATCATAGCAAACTGTGGGAAATTCTTAAAGAAATGGGAACACCAGACCACTTTACCTGCTTCCTGAGAAATCTGTGTGCTGGATAAGAAGCAACAGTTAGTACCATACATAGAACAATGCACTGGTTCAAAATTGGGAAAGGAGTATATCAAGGCTGTATATTGTCACTCTACTTATTTAACTTATATGCAGAGTACATCATGCAAAATTCTGGACTGGATGAAGCCAAGCTTAAATCAAGATTGCTGGGAGGAATGTCAGCAACCTCAGATATACAGATGACACAATCCTTATGGCAGAAAGTGAATTGGAACTGAAGAGCCTCTTGAGAGTGAAAGAGGAGAGTAAAAACTTTGACTTAAAACTCAACATTAGAAAAACTAAGGTCATGACATCTGGTCTCATCACTTCATGGCAAATAGATTGGGAAACAAAGGAAGCAGTGACAGACTTTATTTTCTTGGCCTCCAAAATCACTACAGATGGTGATTTCAGTCATGAAATTAAAAGACACTTGAGACTTAGAAGAAAAACTATGACAAACCTAGACAGCGTATTAAAAAGCAGAGACATTACTTTGTCAACAAAGGTCCGTCTAGTCAAAGTTATGATTTTTCCAGTAGTCATATATGAATGTGAGAGTTGGACCATAAAAAAAAAGCAGAACCCCAAAGAATTGATGCTTTTTGAACTGTGGTGCTGGAAAAGACTCTTGAGAGTTCCTTGGACTTCAAGGAGATCCAACCAGTTCATCTGAAATGAAATCAGTTCTGAATATTCACTGGAAAGACTGCTGCTAAAGCTGAAGCTCCAATACTTTGGCCACCTGATACAAAGAACTGACTCATTGAAAAATACTGTGATGCTGGGAAAGACTGAACACAACAGATAAGGGAATAGCAGAGGATGAGATGGTTGGACGGCATCACTGGCTCTATGGATATGAATTTGAGCAAGCTCCAGGAGTTGGTGATGGACAGAGAAACCTGGTATGCTGCAGTCCACAGGGTCACAAAGTGTCGGACATGACTGAGCCACTGAACTGAGTTTAACTGGATATTATATGTATCTACTTTATATGAAGATTCATATGGGAAAAAATTGTTTACAGAGAGATTATTTTGTCTGTGGTACTTCTATATATGTAAAGGAATGCCCTGAAATATATCAACACTTAAACCCAAGGCTGTCTATTGTTTCATCTATTCATTCATTCATACTTCAAACCTAATGGACCCACAAACAGTAATTTTCCATTTATTTTTCTTCACTTTTGCTACTGCCTGCCTAAACATTAGCTTCTTATTGAAAATCATCCAGAGGGAAGGACTCTCTATGTTTCTGTGATTTCATCATTTCATCGTACAACCCAAGGACATTTCTCTCATCTACAAACAAACAAGGCATTCTATGAGAAATGATTGACTCCACAGTTTTGTTTTGTTTGTTTGTTTTGAAAAACAGGTTAATAAAGCAAATCAATTTTATCATTATTTTATAAGTCATCAGAGGAGGCCAACAACATTTTAAAAATAATTACTAAATATTTTCTTCTTGACACTTGCTCCAATTTTCAAAACAAGTGATTAGAAAGGAGAAGAGAAAGGAAATACAGAAGCCACTGTTTTGTTTTGTCATGAAGTCATGAGAATATAATGGCTATGTGATCAAAGTATAAGAGATTTGATCTTTATTCTAAAGTTGTGGGTATTATGGGAACAAATAGCCTTACAATAAGTGTTCAAATAATGCTTACTGGTCTGAACATTGTTCCCATAAATTAACAATCATATCATGGCATCTGGTGCCATCACTTCATGGGAAATAGATGGGGAAACAGTGGAAACAGTGGCAGACTTTANGGAGGCTGTTGGCAGGCCTGCTGTCAGCGGGACCCTGGGCGAGTGGCAAGACCTGCCTGGGCTCCCCCTCCCTCGGGGTAAAGTGAGGGGTGTCAGCCAGCAATGTTTGCAGACCCTAATGTTCTGGTCTCTGTTGGGAGCTTGCAGTGAAGAAATGCACATGGTCAGTCTGCTCTCGCTGTCACATATTCTGTGCTTGGGAATGCACACAGGTGAAGACGTTTATTCGTAATCTCGAGATCAAGACTTGCTGCACCTTCCCATGCTTTTCAGACATGCTTGGAGCAAGCAAAATCCACATTTCCCATTGACCTATTCCAGCCAAGGTGGACCCAGCGATGCTCTGTCTTCTCCCTCCAGCTCACACTATCGACTGGTGTCCTCCAGGTCTATTTAGTGGCACATCTTTATTGGTGATTCCACCATTTAAAATGTCCTGCAAGGGTCAGTCTGCAGTGCTGCCTTGTGTTGTAAGTGTGTAAAGGCTGTGCTGAGCCTTCAGGAGGAGCTGTGTGCAGACACAAGTCACATGGCTGTGGTCCATAAGTTCAAGTTACTTTCAGTGATAGACAACCACATGGGGGCTTCAAACAAACGCTTGTAAAACAAGGTCATGTATTGATCTGATGAAGACGTTGTGACCAGAGATAGGGGAGACACTTGAACTTCCACAAGGAAGAATTACTCTTGGCTAAGTCAGTGTTCACCACGACTTCAGAGTTCACAGCTGCTGTGAACAATGAGAAATGACGTGAGTGTACATAGCTGCACATACATATATACAAAATACACATCATAAATACATCCACATACATAAAGCTCTCTTCATGGAACATCTAATTGAGAAGATAAAATATAAAAATAAAAGTCACGATGCAAAAGGACGTTTCCTCTGTGCCCCCAACTTCACTCCTCAGATGCCTCACCTCCCTCCAATCAACTCCCAAAGTGATGTTTCTCAGTGAGAATTTGTCTCCCCTCCAGTATGACGTGGTCTTAGCTTTACTGGGGCCTCTGTCCTGCCAGACCCACAGGTAGTCCACAGAGAACCCAGAGCAGCTTATCTCAGTGTGGTCATTGTTAAATGCCCTTGGCCTCAGTGGGCACGACTGGCAAGAGGAAGTTGCCTGGCCATAAAACAATGAGCAGGTGGCCTTGGCGAGAGCAGCCTCCATGACTGTATTTCTTGGTGGTTGCCTGCCATTATGTGAATTCAGTGTAACAACAGGAGACTTATTCAGTTACTCCAAAAGGCACCAAAATCTGTAAAAATAGTCCATAAGTGAAAAAAGAGGGCTTCTTAAAGGTATAAAGATTGTTATTCAGTCACTAAGTTGTGTCCGACTCTTTGTGACTCCATGGACTGCAGCATGCCAGGCTTCCCTGTTCTTCACTGTCTCCCGGAGTTTGCTCAAACTCATGTCCATTGAGTCGGTGATGCCATCCAGCCATCTCATCCTCTGTCGCCCCCTTCTCCTCCTGGATGGAAAGCACTAAATCTGGCTCTCACATTTTAGAAATAAATCAAGTCACTTAACAATGATTAAACTAGAACCAGGAACATAATTCAGATCCACAGACTTNAAACTCATGTCCATTGAGTCGGTGATGCCATCCAGCCATCTCATCCTCTGTCGCCCCCTTCTCCTCCTGGATGGAAAGCACTAAATCTGGCTCTCACATTTTAGAAATAAATCAAGTCACTTAACAATGATTAAACTAGAACCAGGAACATAATTCAGATCCACAGACTTCTAGTTCCCAACAAATTAAACGATGATTGGCAGATGTATATTTGGGTTTCATTATTAAATTTCCTTTTTTTTGAGGGGGGCCATGCTTTGACGAGCCCTGTGGGATCTCAGTTCCCCAACCAGGGATTGAGCCTAGGCCATGGCTGCAAAAACACCAAATCCTAACCACTAGTCTGCCTGGGAACTCCCTCACTATTAAATGTAATCTTCTTCATTCATTAGTCAGTAGGATGAATTAGTGTAGTTACTATTTTAGTAATTAGTTTCAGTTTTCTTGCAAATAGATGTTTTTAACAGCTTTATCAAGGTGTGTGTTTAACTTCTAAAAAAAAATCTTCCAGATGGTTTTCAAAAGTGGTAGGAAGTTCCCACCAGCTGTGTATGAGAGTTCACGTTCCTCGGCCAACACTTGATATGGTTCATCTTTAAATTTCGGACATTCTCATAGGTGTGAAGTGGTATCTCACTGTGGTTAACTAGCATTTCCCTGATGACTAACACACTTGAACATCTTCATATACTTTTCTTCTTTGGTTGAGTTTCTCAGGGGTCATTGTCTTTCATTGCCTGATGGCCAATGGCTTAAAAACTATTGTTTCATATGTTTTTGTCCAGTTCTTCAGTTGTTTGTGCTTGAGGGGTCACCTGGTCTCTCTTACTCCATCTTGGCTGGAAGCAGGGTTCGTAAAAACTGCCCCTATGTATCTTTCTAACAGATACAGTCACCGCTGCTGTCAGCAGTTCTCTCTTTTTCTTCAACTTCAGATCCTTATTCCTAAAATTATCTAGTGATTTTCTGGGCTTTTATTGTTATACTTTATTTATTTATTTGGGTACACTGGGTCTTAGGTGCAGCAAGTGGGATCTAGTTTCCTGACCAGGGATTGAACCTAGGCCCCCTGCATTGGGAGTGCAGAGCCTTAGCCACTGGATCACCAGGGAAGTCCCTCTTGCTTTTGGCTTTGAAAGTTAGTCTGCCTCATGAAGAGTTTATATCTTGTGTTTTCTTTTCTCATCCTTCCAATAGCCATTGCTACTGCATCCTTAAGAAGTTACCAGGGTACCTGAATGATGCTCACCGATTTTAATTTAGCGATCAGGATACATAAAAGGATTACGAGGACAAATGGGAAGGATGGATAGAGACTGAGAATATCATTTCATTCCAGGCAGCTTTACTTCAGGGGTCTTTAAAAGTTAACTGGCATAAAAGAAAACAATTGCGAAAATGGATTTTAATGGAAATTAAAGACTTTTATTCTTCTAAAGAATAAAAGTTAAGAAAACAAGATGGAAAGCCATGGATTTGGAAAGAATATTTGTAACCCATATGACTTTATACAAGTTAAGTTTATGAAACTTAATAATGGTCAAAAATTTGAGAAACACTTCACACAAAAAAAGATATATGAATGGCACATGGAGCACATAAAAGGATGCTGTCAGCCTTAGTCACCAGGGAAGTGAAAATTAACATCTCAGAGATGCATGATGCACACGTCCTCTAGAAGGGATTATCAGAAGGACTGACAGTGTCACACGTCGGGTACCATGTGGAGGAACCGGAAGTCCTGTCTGCTGCCTGTGTTGGTGGGGATGCAAAGTCACATAGCTGCTTAAGAAACATAATGTATGACTTAACTGAGCTTTACTTTCATATTTATGACTGCACTGGCTCTTCCTTGCTGTGCGCAGGCTTTCTCTAGTTGTGGTGAGCAGGCTCCAGAGTACTGGCTCAGCTTAATTGCTCTGTGACATATTCTTCTCAGACCAGGGACTGAACCCATATCTCCTGCATTGGCAGGCAGATTCTTAACCACTGGACCACCAGGGAAGTCCTGTAAGACTTAATTTCTATGTTATGTGTGTGTGTTAGTCACTCAGTTCTGTCCAGCTCTTTGCAGCCCCACGGACTGTAGCCCACCAGACTTCTTTGTCCATGGAATTCACCAGGCAAGAATACTGGAGTGGATTGCCATTCCCTTCTCTAGAGGAACTTCCCAGCCCAGGGATCGAACCCTGGTCTGCCTGCAGGAGACTCTCGCAGGCAGATTCATAATTTATATGAAGTTCCCCCCAAATGCAAAAACCTATAGGGGCTGAAGGCAAGACAATCTGTGTTAGTAGTATACAAATGCCCCAATTCATTAAACTTTACACCTTAAAAAAGAGGAATTTTATTGTATGTAAATTGTAACTCAATAAGGCCTTGAGGAAAAGTAAACTTACGTTGAGAAGTAATATTTATATTGTAAAGACAAATGTGGAATAGCAATTTTCTAGTAACTAGTATAAGCTGTGCCACTCTGACCTGCCATATAATCCAATTTTTAGGCTGTGCTCCCTGTTGTTAGGCTTTTCTTAGGAATGTTTTGAAGAAAATGCTATAAAATCTTTGAAGTGCATTCAATTTTTAAATGAAAACTTCAATATAAATACTACATAAATCACTGTAAACATGCTATCCATCAACACCAAAGGTGCAAATACATGATTAATATTCAAGACTGAGAACTGAAGACAGACCACTGATTCTGCTTTACAGACCTGTGCTGTTGGCCTGTGGTTTAGTTGCTCGGGTGAAGCACTGAAAACACGCTAGAAGAAAGCACTACTGAAAACATGTTCTTTCCACACTGAGAAATATTAAAATCAAAGCCTGATTTAACAGCTTAATGTTATCAGTCCAGCAATAAAGAGTGACGTGTTCAGTAATGACCTCTTTTCCCCTTGAAACCTGAGATCTGCTTTGCTTTTTTGAGCCAAAATGTCCACAAATGGAAATATTGCTAGAGTTACACTTAAAAACATAGGCAGTAAGACCATGGAAACAGAAAGAAGGACCCTGAATTATAAATTGCAAAAACCATAACCTGTACATAGCAGAGGGCTTTTTAAAACACAATTTTTGGAAACCCCCTTGCCTTTCTTTCTTTTTTGGGGGGTGGGGCGGCATGGAGGGTGTAATNACATAGGCAGTAAGACCATGGAAACAGAAAGAAGGACCCTGAATTATAAATTGCAAAAACCATAACCTGTACATAGCAGAGGGCTTTTTAAAACACAATTTTTGGAAACCCCCTTGCCTTTCTTTCTTTTTTGGGGGGTGGGGCGGCATGGAGGGTGTAATTTTCCTTTTAATTCAAACAACAATGACAGTAAAAAAAAGAAAGAAAGAAAGAAAGAAAAAACAAACACAATGATGCTAAGCCATGTGGAGACATGGTCTTCTCAACTTCTCTACTCTCCCACCACCCCTAATAAATCTTGAGAATTTGCCTAGAAATGATTTTTTAGGAGATTTTCAACAATATTTAATACAATGGACTCCCTGCACAATGAAACAATTTAGATTCCCTTTCACCCACCTTGCAGAGCATTGTAGTGAGATTTCACATAGGCTGGGTATGAATCTGACTAATATTATTTTATCCAAAGTAGGCCAATGCAAGGGGCAAAAGAAGGGACATGTTTGGCACAATATTTTGTCAAACAATGGTGTCAGCATTTCAAACAGTAATTACAGTTCTGGTTCTAGACATGCACTATGTATTAAAAAAAATTTTTTTTTAATTTTTGATTGGAGGATAATTGCTTTGCAATGTTGTGTTGGTTTCTGCTGTACAACAAGGTGAATCAGCTCTAAGTATACATATGTCCCCTCCCTCTTGAGCNCTCTCAGTGCAGCACTGGGTGGCCCTGGCAGTCATTTACCTAGAGGTGTAGTCACACTGAGTGTCTTTGGGTAGAGATGGTCTAGACCTGTGCTCCTCAAACTTCAGGAGAGCTAAGCTCACTGGAGCCAGGCTCCTCGGAGCAGGATATGCCAGGGCTTTTGTATCTTTCCCAGGGTGCTTGTTGAAACATAAATTGCCCTGCCCACTCAGAATTTCTAATTCAGTACTTCTAGCATGGGACCTAAGGATTTGTATTTCTCACAAGTTCCCAGGTGATGCTGATGGTTCTGGTTGAGAAACCACCATTTGAAAACCACTTTTCTCTACCAATTATACAGGACTTCAACACTGACACTGGCATTCCAGCATACTTACAAAGTAAATCAGACTTCCTGGGATGATTTTTTTTCTAGGAATGTTTATAACAGTGCTGTAGAAAAAATCAGAATATTAGAAGATATTTGACTCTGATGATGACTTAATTGAATGTATTTTTAAGATCTGGTAGTTACCAATTTATATGCAACAGTGATTCGAAGCTAAAGGAAGGTGAAATTAGGAGAGGAAAAAAATCAACATTCCATGTACTTCTTCCATACACCTTCCCCTCCCCCACCACACATTCTACTTTGAGAACTTGTTATATAGAACTTTCCTTTGCTGTTCTAATTCAAATGTGTTAATTGTGCTTTTTCATTTACAAGTCATTTAGAATGATTAATCTTCATTTTTAATCACAACAAAAGCCATTTTAAAATTTGGGATAGAGTATTTTATCTTTAGTCATTGAATGTAATATAGGAGAATTTACTTTGAAAAGTACTTCACTCTGCTTGAACTGGAAAAAACTTTATCTTGTTTAAAACAATGCCTTTATGATTACACATTTAGATAATTTTACAAGACAAAATATTGCCCAGCGAGAAGAAATCAGCATTCTTGGTGCAACCCTCAATGATTTGGCTAAAGAAAAGGAATGCCTGCAAGCATGTTTGGATAAAAAATCTGAGAANTAAGAAGTATCCATAGGAAACATGAGACTATAAGAAATCCCTCATTAATCTTATTCATTTAAAGTTTGAGATATAGCAACGAAGTCCTGAAAGTTAGAATCTTCCTCCTTTTTCCTACCTTAATCTTCTTCAGCTTCCCCAAATTGGGTCTATTTACATTCTCCATTTTTGAATGAAATCATGTTACAAAGTGGAGCATGAAACTAGGGTCTAACCAGCCACTGAATTCCTTGTGTTCCCAAAATCCATGGCTGGCAACTTGGCCTGGTTTCATTGTACAAGAACTATACCCTAAGCCTGTGTAGCCACAAAAGCCAGCACTTCTACATTTCCTTTATCTCAATTCACTAACACTTTTTATAGGACCTAGTTCTAAAGGAGAAGATGATTTGCTGGAGGCCCCAGAATCCAGTTTATTTATCTTCCCTCATTGCTAATGGGACAAAGATGAAGATGCTAATAGAAAGATATGCTGATGCCAGTCAGGAAAGTGTTGTTTATTTCAGGAGATGTAGAAACCAAGAAATGGAAATGACATGTGAGACTATCAGGAAGTGTATAACTAAAACAGATACTGTGTGAGAGAATATTTTTGTTTATCACATTTGCTAATTATGAGATGATCTGTTTGTATAAAGTACAGGGTTAAGTTGTGATCTAGATAGAGGTGGAGGTGAGGGCAAGGTTGTGTGTATAGTCAGTTCTGATTACTCATGAATTCTGTATTTGAAGATTCTCTATTCATGAATTCACCTACTCAGTGAAAGTTGTTTGTAATCCCCAAACCAGTATGTGCCACAGGTTTATGGTCATTTCTGTGTATGAACAGAGCAGCAAAATATGTAGGTCATTACCCTAGTTGAGGGTGAACAAAGCAAGGCTTTGCTTTCTTATTCAGCTCTCATTCTTTAAAAAAAAGTATCCCTTTCATGCACATGAATTTAGTGTCACTTTTTTTTTTCTTTTTAACATATTGCATTTTTTATTGGTGGTTTCTCTGGCTCAGACAGTTAAGCATCTGTCTACAATGTGGGAAACCTGGGTTCGATCCCTAGGTAGGGAAGATCCCCTGGAGAAGGAAATGGCAATCCGCTCCAGTACTATTGCCTGGAAAATCTCATGGACAGAGGAGCCTGGTAGTCTACAGTCCACAGGGTCACAAAGAGTTGGACACGGCTGAGCGACTTCATTCACTATGCTGTTTAAAACAGCAACCAAAGGAAGAACTGAATGCTGCCTAGAGTTTGAAGTGTGAGAAGCCTGGGATGTGCCTGCCTTACAAAGAAAACACATGTTTCAGATAAACTTCATTTAAGCATGGGTTTTAGTGAGGTTTTTGAATTCAACATTAATGAATTTATAATATTTATTAGATAATTATCTGTACATATGTATACAGAATAAATTTATGTTTTGATTTATTGATGAAAATTTTGTAACTAGAGACATATAGGACCCTAACCACAAGTGGTTCTGCTAAGTTGCTGCTAAGTTGCTTCAGTCATGTTCAACTCTCTGCGACCCCATAGATAGCAGCCCACGAGGCTCCCCTGTCCCTAGGATTTTCCAGGCAAGAACACTGGAGTGGATTGCCATTTCCTTTTCCAATGTATGAAAGTGAAAAGTGAAACTGAAGTCGCTCAGTCATGCCCAACTCTTAGCAACCCCATGGACTGCAGCCTACCAGGCTCTTCTGTCCATGGGATTTTCCAGGCAAGAGTACTGGATTGGGTTGCCATTGCCTTTGCTAATTTAGTGTTTGTAGTAAATTTATGGGATATAAGGTCCATGAACAATAAAAATTTACTGTAATTTTTTTAACCTCTTTGTTCAGTATTTTTGTGCTCAGTTTAGAATGAATGTCTCTATGGTGCATTGAGACAGTGAAATTTTTCCTTTAAGCAGAGTATCAGGGTTTTTCAGGTCACACTCAAAATGCTTTACTCAACCACTTGATTGTGACTTGTATCCAGTCATACACTTCTCCTCTCTGAAAAATGATTCTGGATTTTGCATTGATGAAAATTTGCAGCAGACACCTGACATATTTATTCCAGTAGTGGGCGACTCTTCCCTTCTAGCTTTAGAGGTATACTTAATACTGCAAGGGTGAAGTTCAATTCAAAACTCAAGATAGTTCTTTCTTTTTGCCCTGTAAGGCAGAATCAAGACACTCTGAAGTTCAGATTCTTATTGTTTCTAAATATACCCTGAGCTAAGGGGATAACCACTAGAGACTTTATATAGTGTCTTTATATGATCACTCCCCACTCCCACCCCTCAGCCTCCACTTTTTTTTTCCTGGAAATTGTAGGGATTCATGTGAAGAGAACATTTCACCATAATTTTTGCTAACTTCAAACTTGGTCTGCTTTTAGGAGTGAGAGAAATTTGAAGTTAATATTGAATGCAATAGAGACAGGTCTGCAAATTTATCAACAAAAATACCATTTCTTCTAGAGACTCTGGCTAGCCAGAATTCCAACACAAAGCCTTGTAATAAAGCTGAAAAATATCCACTTGGAATCTTGGAGTAACTAATTCTTTGTTGTAACATGGTTCTCATAAAATTATGTAAAAAACTCATTTTACGGTTGTCAGGGGAAATAACTACCCAGATAAATAGGCATGAAAGTACCATAACTGCAGCATAGAAAGCCAATTCAAAATTGGACCCCATCCCCAAACTCCTAATTGGCCTTATTATAGTGTCATAGGAATGAAAAGTTCTGCTAGCAATAGACTTAGGTTTGGCTGACTGTTCTGTATAATAGTGTCCTATATGCACTATTGCTTAGAGATTATGCTGTAGTTTGCTATAGCATAACCCATTTTTGCATTGATTCTTATGTGAACTTAAAATGCTTAGGCAAAAGTGTAGGCAAGATCACTGTTACTTAATTCTCATAAGCATTTTAGTACTTATTTTATGTAAAAAAGACTTTTTATTAAATGAATGTTATTTTAAAATATGTTTTCCTTTTGTGAGGGCTTCTTCTCATATGATGTAATATTCTAAAATAAATGACAATAAGATATAACATTTGTTTATATATATATATATATATATATACACATATATATATGAGTATATATATATATTTTTTTTTTTCTAAAGAGAAAAGACAGTAGCAGCATTTATGGGTTCTCAGAGTCTCAAAAGTATTTGAGTTCATATAAGTAATTATGTCAAACCTTTAAGATAAAAATTGCTTTCCTAAAAATTACATATTTTAATAAACATCTTTATGTGTACATGAAATTATATAAAATACATGTGGAAGAAATGAAATGTAATGTTGAAGTTAGAACAAATAAAAAATTTGATGTATATTGCTGTGCATATATATACACACCAATGAACACAATTAAATAGTAGAGACTCTAACATAACCCTCTAAACCAGTGTTCCATAAGTGAATAACCATTACAACCAGTTTCTTTAAAATAGAATTATATATTCCCTCATTTCCTGAAATGCCCAAACTTAGAAATAACGTTCCATAAGAACTTCATGAGACAAGCCTATCAATACAAGATTCATTGGCTTGGGAACATGGAGATAAAAATTCAAAACTTGGCAGAAAATTGATTAATCTCTTTGTCTATTTGCCTTTATAACCTGATTGACAATGAAAGAGAGGTGATTCGAATGCAGCTGGTGGCATGAGAAATTGTATTTTACCTTATGTAGAAGTGGGAGATATTCCTATTCCAAGAAAACCTGCATGGTAACTAAAATGTGAGCGTATAGTGCTAAATGTCTTTCAGCTTACCCTGATCATGTTCAGTCTTGAAAATAAGAAAAATGTAGTGCATTTCATTAACATATTCACTTTTTTAATATTGTTCTAAACTCCCAGCATCTACTAGGCAATGTATATAATGCATACTGTCTGCCTTGTTTTCACAGTAGAAACTTGAGTAGAGAGTGAGTTGTGGGGGAAGCTGGTGGAAGCATAGCTCGGCTGAGGACAGCTCATCTAAGGACAATAGACACAGCCAGAGCCTTTATTTATTTATTTTAATTACTTTTCCCAGCCTCCTATTAAATGCCTCCTCTTTTGTTCTTAATTTGAAAGCACTCTTATCCCCATTTAATTACTGTGCTTTTGATTGACAAGAGCAGGGGACAGGAGAAATAGAAAGCTGTCTTCTTCATGTTCTATTTGACACAATATAATGAATGTGTGATGGATAGTTTATTTTTTCCTTGACAACTTAAATATTTGAAGATGAAATGTGGAACCTAAGCGCATAATGACATAGAGCAAGGAGAGAGAGAGAGGGGAAAAAAAAAAAAAAAGAAGAAAGGAAGTTAATTGGACTAGGAATCAAATACAATACTCATTTGTGCATTTGCCTAATAGTTTAATAACTGTCAATTTGGTGCAGGGATTCTGTGTAATTGTAATAAGAATTTCATCTTGAGCTCTTCCCAGGCAAAAAAAAAAAAAGTCAGCAAATACACTGTGTCCAGTGGATGCCCTGGTCCTATGTTTTATTATGTTTACTTTATAATCCCATCATCCCCATGCCACCAGCAGGCTTGAGGGGTAGAGAAGGCAGCAGCGGCTGCTCCCACTTGGCACCCTGTCTTTCAGAGCTACCCTAAGGTACTTAAGAATGACAGTATAAAGAATATCTGTGCAGATGAGCCTGTAGATTTGGGGAATTGGCTGCTTATAGACAGGGATTCTTTTGGTAGACTTAATTCCTTTAGCAAGGGTGAAGTACCATCTGTGGGGATTCCTGTCATGTATAAAGAAGTTAGTCATGCTCTCTGTGGAGTTGAGTTTCTTGAATTTTAATGAAACCCATGTCAATCTGTCTCCTCTATACCCTAGTGTTAAAATCAGTGGTCAGCTACTCAACAATCACAACAGTAAATCACAGCAGATAAACCAACAAGGACAGCTCTAAAGAATTTAAGGCTGTGTTCCCCCATCAGCCCTGCTTCACAACTAAGATGCTGAAAGAATACATAATGAACTGGTGGCATTTCTGTTTTAAAGGGACATCCTTGTGTTCAAATACAGAATCTAGATTTTTTTTAAGTATCTTTCTTCATTGTGAAGTTTTTCTTCTCTGTTATCATGTGTTATTTTTCATAGATCTGTCACAGATTTGGGAGCTTTTGTATAGGTTATGTGTGGTAAAGCTGTACTTTTACAAAATACTTAGAGAGAAATGCTGATTCTAACCAAAGAAAATGAACTGTTATGCAGAAATTAAGAGAAAATGATGTGTGTGCCACCTGAATATAAATTAACTGTGAATGATGTAACTGAGAGAAGCAGGTGGCAGTTCAATATGAGATATTTACAATTAGCTGTATGCATCACTCTGAGAACATAGGGTAGGAAATATCTCACCCAGATTGGATTGCCTCCCAATGGGTTATAATAGCATTACAGATCTCAATGTAACTTTCTAATTCTACTACAGTGTTTCACTACCACCTCAAAGACAAGGTCGTTGGAACGTAACTTTCATTGTCAGTTTGCGTGTATAAAAGCCAAAACTGTTTCTGTGGGGAGGACTGACAGAGCAAGTTGGAACTGAAAGTTCTTTTTGGCAGAACTGCTTTGGCACAAAATGGAACTCTAACTGGTTCCTTAATGGTAAAATCTACAACCTCCATTTATCTTCTTGTTTGAGCTAGTAGTTGGAATTGCTAGCTGGCCATTTTCACAGGTCTATTATCTCCATTCAGGGTTGCATTTCTCTTTGTTTGGTTCTTTTTCTTGTAGGTAAAGGTACATGCCATGATGTAAGTCTGGCAATTTTTATATTCTGCATAAAAATTTGCACCCTCCATTTAAATTACAGTGTATTTTCTTCTCAACTCTTTGTTTAGATTAAGGAATTAATATGTCAGTGTATGCGCTAACCCACATTAAATCGCCATTTAAAAGATTGCTTATCCTGCTTTCAAATTAATGTCTGGATGTGTGTTGAGTTTTCTTTGCATTTTTCATGGCTACATCCATTTACTATTATTTGATTTTAAATGTGATGAAAATTAAACTGATGCAAATATCTTAATATATAGAAAAAAAGTATTGAAATATACATCACACCTTTTTTTTTTTCAAAAAGTGAAAAGAGACGTCTCTGTTTTTACTGTTGTTGATTTTTCTGGTTGTTTGATTGTTGTATGAAGCATCTCAGTTTCCTCTTAGCTTTTGCTGCCTGATCTTTTCTTGTGTGTGTGTATGTATGCACTACACACTACATCACTTCAGTTGTGTCTGATTCTTTGAGACTATGGACTGTAGCATGCCACATTCTGTTCATGGGATTTTCCAGGCATGAATATTAGAGTAGGTTGCCATGCTCTCCTCCAGGGGATCTTCCTGACCCAAGAATTGAACTTATGTCTCCTGAGGCTCCTGCTTTGCAGGCAGACTCTTTACTACTGAGTCACTGGGAAAGTTTAGATCTTTTCTTACACCTTCTTAATTTATTCAGTGGAAAGCCTATATTAGATATTCAACAAAGGAATTTGATGATGATTATATACTGGAATAGGGTAGCCTTTCCTTTTTCCAGAAGATCTTCCCTACCAGAAACTGAACCCAGGTCTCCTGCATTGCAGGCGGACTTTACCATCTGAGCCACCAAGAAATCTTCATATAATATGTTAGTCATTACGTAAAAATCCAGTTCTTTATTTTGTTGCAAACTCAGTTTTATGGAAATCTTCATGTCCATCTTGAAAACCAGCTGTCTAAAATACTATATAGTGGGTAATTAATTATTTCCTAATTAATTTAGTTATTTATTTCAGTAAATATTTAGTGAAAGTAAAAGTGAAGTCGCTCAGTCGTGTCTGACCCTTTGCGACCCCATGGACTGTAGCCTACCAGGCTCCTCTGTCTATGCGATTTTCCAGGCAATAGTCCTGCAGTGTCTTGCCATTTCCTTCTCCAGGGGATCTTCCCAACCCAGGGATAAAACCCGGGTCTCCTGCATTGTAGATAGACGCTTTACTGTCTGAGCCACCAGGGAAGTCCAAATATTTAGTGAGCATACATTATGTCCCAGTTAGAGCTCAGCTCTGGAAGGATGATGAGGAGCAAGACAGTTAGGTCTTTCCTCTCTTGAGGCATTACAATCTAGAAAATTCCATCTATAAATGACTCAAAAGGACCAATGTCTTTAATGCAGATTTCAGTATTTTATCNGTGAGCATACATTATGTCCCAGTTAGAGCTCAGCTCTGGAAGGATGATGAGGAGCAAGACAGTTAGGTCTTTCCTCTCTTGAGGCATTACAATCTAGAAAATTCCATCTATAAATGACTCAAAAGGACCAATGTCTTTAATGCAGATTTCAGTATTTTATCCACACTTTACCCAGATCTCCCCTACAGCACTGCTGTAATTATTTCTCCAATTACTAGAACTTTTAGCAATTGATTACTCAAATTTAGATTCTCTCCAAAACCCACCATCAAAGCAAGTTTCCTTCAACTTTGCATTCCTTCTGTGGGATATCCCTCATCCACTGAATAGTGAATGTAAGATTCAAAGTCCTGAACTTCTTTATCCAGTATGGGACTATTCTGAAGAGCCCACCAACAGGTTTCAATCAACTGAACTGAAGCCCTTGTTGCAAGGTCATCACAGTTCAGTTTCTCTCTCTCCATAATCCTACCTTCCTCACTTTCATGTGAGAGAAGTCCCTATAGAGTTGTCTCCAACAAAGTTTTGGGATTCAGACTTTGCCACTTTAAATTCTGTTTCTTGTGAAAGCCAACTTAAGACCTTGACAGCTATCAATGATAAAGTGTAATATACGAATTTCTAAGGGTAATCCTATCTTGCACCAGGAGTAAGAGGAANCTGCCATTCTGCAGTTGAAAGTACATAGTTATTGCAATGAACCTATAATGATAATTCATAATTTTCATAAGGTTTTATGATATGCCCTCTTCTAATGATTCCAGAATTAAGTAGATATTCTCAAACAGCAACAAAAATATTTTTTATTACACGCATTGGGTTGTAAAGAGCACTATTAGCTCAAAATATTCCCCCATAGTTCATCACATAGTTTGAATGGCATCCTTAAAAATTATTTCTTCAGGTTGTCTTTTCTAATTTTAGGTCAAACTTACCACATGGCATTCAGACATTGGCTGCTTGATAGGCTTTAGAGATTTGGGGATTCAATTCTTTCCTTACCTTGGGGATTGGATTTACAGGGTCTTCATTTCATGTACATATTTAGAGTTTATTTAATGACTAAAGGAATGTGCTTGGGGATCTACCACCAGCTTTGGATCTTATAGCTGGCACTTCCTGGAAAGAGGAACTATAGTTGCAAAGGTAATGAACCTTCATACTGGTAGCTAGAGAAGATTTATGTAAAGTCCTTCTCATATTTGTTCTTTTAATGTGCCTACATATGCCATTGCCTGAGAAAAGTAGTTGTTTAGAGCAGTTATTTTCCAAAGTAATCTACTTTCATTAGAGCACACCACCTGCACATTTCAGAAACATTTAGGGAAATTTTAACTATATTCAATAGTACTTGGTTTTTCAGAGTCCAGCCTAGTGAAATAAGTGTCTGGCAGAAGCAATTCTGTTCTCCAGTGAATCTCATTTGCTGTATCCAACATTCAAGTTAATTAATATTGGAGAAGACTTCACAGGGGACTGTTTTTCTCTTATCAATCTCTTGTTCTTTATCTGTGGGAATAACTTACTATAAGTAGAGTTGTGAAATGCTACAAACTGTACCTGAAATCTACCTTAAAAGGCAGGGACTGATTATCATTGTGAAAGCAAATGGAACAGACTGAATTTCCCAAGCAAAAATATATCCAGTTTTATAGAATAAAAGAAAACTAGGGACATGTATCACTCCTTCATTTTGCAGCGAAAGAAACTGAGGTCCATGTATACAAAGAACTCCATATCATGAGATAATTATCAAAAGAACCTCTACTGTTACTAAAATATATTAACTCCCTCTCTAATATTTCAATCATCAGAAAGCCCAAATCACTGTTAACATATATAAATTAATCAGTAAAAACCATATAATGCTATAACTTTGCTCATCAGCTCTTCCTGTAATAAGTATGCAATATACTAAAATAAATAAATCTAAAGTCATATCTTTATGCATGTCAGCTAAATCACAAATATTTCAAATAAGTGCCTTTGCTCAGTAATTTTTTTAGAGAGGTCCTAATGCTCCAAGATTCCTCTAAGATATCTCATCAATAGGATGTCCATATAACATATTGTTCAAACTGGTTCATTTTTGAGAGTTAAATAGATCAATGCTTGTAACTTCTCCAGGCATCTGGGCAAATCAGTTTGTACAGTAACTTTTTACATTGTCTGCCAGAGTAAAGGAGACTGACTCCGAGCAAAGAGGGCACAGCTGGGGGATTGTGTGTTTCCTTTCTCTAACTTAGAGGAGATCTACATTTCCAGCTTATGGAGCTGCAATGCATAATTTCATTCAAAAAAAAATAAAGTTTTCTATAATAATAATAAAAAGATTTGAAACCAATGCTTTGAATGAAGCATAATCATTTAGGTACCCAATACATCTATAAGATTAACAAGCATCCATCCATGAACTTGTCATAAACCAAGTCTTCTTTGAATAACATAATCAGAAAATTAGTGATNAATAATAAAAAGATTTGAAACCAATGCTTTGAATGAAGCATAATCATTTAGGTACCCGATACATCTATAAGATTAACAAGCATCCATCCATGAACTTGTCATAAACCAAGTCTTCTTTGAATAACATAATCAGAAAATTAGTGATTTCCTGGTATCAGTCCTCTTCCCTCCCTTTCCATTTCTTCCGCCAAGATTGATGGTACCTCAGAACTACACATTTAGTCTTATCTGTGATGCAAAGTGAGAGTTCAGAACAGATAGGTTAATCTTCACCATACTTCCTTCTTATGTTGTGCTAAGTCGCTTCAGTCATGTCCAACTCTTTGTAGCTCCATGAACTGTAGCCCACCAGCAATTCTCCAGGCAACAATACAGGACTGGGTGGTCATTTCTTACTCCATACTTCCTTCTTCAGTTCAGTTCAGTTCAGTTCAGTTGTTCAGTTGTGTCTGACTCTTCGCGACCCCATGAATCGCAGCACACCAGGCCTTCCTGTCCATCACCATCTCCCGGAGTTCACTCAGACTCACGTTCATCGAGTCCATGATGCCATCCAGCCATCTCATTCTCTTCATCTCATTCTCTGTCGTCCCCTTCTCCTCCTGCCCCCAATCCTTCCCAGCATCAGAGTCTTTTCCAATGAGTCAACTCTTTGCATGAGGTGGCCAAAATACTGGAGTTTCAGCTTTAGCATCATTCTTTCCAACAAAACCAAAAATATCATTAAAGTAAGAGAAAGATAAGGGGCAAAAATGGAGCAATGGTAATAGGTTTTCAATCTTTAATCATGTGAATAATTCTTTAAAATTTGTTAAAAACGGCAGGCTGTTTTGTACCAAGAACAACTTTCTCAGAGGTCTTACTTTCTTTGTGAACTCAGATGTAGCCTCAATTTTTTAAAAAAGATGGTAGAGAAGAGGGAATATATTACTAAATATTTTTTCCCAATCCTCCAAGTAAAGGTCAAAAACATAGTGCAAGGTGCTAAAGGACTGGGGATGAGTTTATATTATTTTTGCATTCTACTAAATATCAACACTTTGTTTTTGTGGAGAATGAATGTGTTCTCTGAACTTCTATTAGCATGCTTTTCCATCTTTGACACATTATTTTCTTGTTTCAGTGTACCTTTGATAACCACAAGCTCTGAATTATTCTAATTTTTAGCTTTGTACATTGAACACAATGTATTCTCCAGTTCATATATCCATGACTAGGCACATGAGATTAAATGGCTATCATATTATTTTTCCATTGTTGTTACTCATGTTCATAATTCTAGTCCCCCTGGAGGTCATAAGAATATGTCAGTAAAGTGTTTTCTAGAACAAGTTAACATATTTTAATGATTTAAACAACCTGAAAATACTACTTAATCCCACATACTACAAATAGAACTTATTCAGTAATTTTTTTTATCATTTAGAACTTTTCCTCAGCTATTTATTCTTTAAACGTACATTAGATAATATAAACTACTGTATTTAACTTCCATGTGCCTAGAACTATCCACTTACTGAGATACAAAAGAAAAAGCTGTGCTACCTAATTTCTGGAAGTTAAAAGTTTAATAATCCAGAGAAAATAAACTCAGTAATAATGCATTGCAATAATCAATTCAATCACAAAATACAAGCTAAACAAATAATGATTGTCTCAGGAGTTATCAACAGGGAATCAATGAAAGCAGCAATAAATTTGGACACCTATATCTTTGAGGTTATATACCAAAGTTGAACTTCAAATTTTAACAAAGTTCAGATAAAGAGATGCTAAAATATGACAAATACTCTTGAGTATCAGCTTAATTCTTACCCTCCCTTTCCTTCAAAGCAGAATGCAAACTTTGCCATTTTCAACATTGCCATCATTAATGCCTTTAAAACTTTGCCATTATCCCCAGGAAAATAAACTATATTTTCTAGTCTTCCTTACTTCTGATGATGAGAATGAAGAACATGTGACATGTAACCAATGAGATGCAAGTTGAAAATCTATTGGAAAAGTTTGTCTTCCCTGGTATAAATTATATTTTTTATGGCTTTCTTATTTGCACAAAATGCCTATATGGTACCAGAGGTGGAACAGCTAATTTATGATTAGGAGGAGACTACTCAGGTAATAACTATATTCCTCACATGGCAAAGACGGAACTAGAAATAACTGTTTTATTGATCTATTCGAGAGACTCTACTAGCCTTAACCTGTCCACTTCCAGCATTCCAGCTGAACCAGGTTCCAAACTTCTGTTTGGTAAGTCACAGTAATTGTGTTTCTATCCCATGAAGCCAGACACAATATTTTACTGCTAACAAGGGGGTTAGAGTGTTCCAAATGAGAATAGAAATAAGCTTTGATGGAAAATAGATAAAGAAACTGAGTGGAATGAAGCCAAATATACTTATGAGGGTCATGACTGTGGGATAGAAAGCTATGATATCAACTTTGTTCAAAGAAACTATTGCAGCTGGAACTTACCTGATTCTGTCACTTTACATTTGCAAATACTTGATTGGGCCATAGTAGTATTTATGATTTAATTCAGCTTAAATAATATACCCCTTGTAAAATGCCAAANATGGGTGAGTGAGTGTATGTGACCAGGCAGGGACCACAAAGAGGCTCCGGGCACAGCAGTGCCCCTAACAGCCAGCAGTGGGCAAGGGCAGGGAGGTCATTGCCGCTGACCCCCCACACCCGAGACTGCAGCTTCACTGGGACAGGAGACTCTGTCTCCACTTTCCCCAGACCTTGGGGGGACAGATCACCGGGGTGTCCCCCAGGCCCACAAGTGGAAAGCTTGAGAGGGCCTTAGGAGAGGGTCAGCATTTACTGGACTGGACAGACCTGGGGACCTGTGTTCAGTCAGTCTGTGGGGCCTGCAGGGAGCCACATCCGCTGGGGGTCTCGGCCTCTGCACGTGCTGTCCCCTCCATCCAGACACGTGGTCTGCCGAACACCCCTCCACTCTTCAGGGGTCAGCTGGACACCTGTCCACCAAGTGCTGCCCAATGCCCACAGCAGGGCCAGGGCCTCCTCTGGGTTCCTACCGGGCTTCCCCGAAGGCAGCACTGACCACTCCCAGAGGGCCCTTCCTGGCTCTGTGATGGTCACTTTCAATGGACAGATGGCCAGGGCGTACTGACCCACACCGAGGTGCAGATGACCTGCCCACCACGTGCTGGCCCCCGCCCAAGTTTCCGTCTTTCAGGAACAGCACTGCACTCACCACCGCCAGGAAGCCCACCCTGACCACATGGGACAGCCAGAGGAACGGGGGCCAGACACAGGCCTCCCCACACCAGGCACACGCTGCCTCTGCCTCCTGCGGGCCTTGAAGAAGGAGGTCAGCACTGGAAGCCAGGGCCCGGTTCCAGCCCGACATGTGACCGTGGTCGAGCCCCAGACCCTCCAGGCCTCAGCTTCTCCACCCACACACAGAAGGGTGGGCCACTGTCTCTATGGAACACGCGCCCTCACCAGGAAGGCTGGGTGGGCAGACCAACGCCCAGGCCGGCCTCTCAGCGCACACTGGAGCCCAGGAGGTGCCGCTCTGCAGGGTCCATGGGCACACTGGCCCTCACCAGCGTCAAGACCCCAGCCCATCACTGCCTCTCAGGCTCAAGGCACAGATCCTGCAGGACCACTGGCCCAGCTGAGGTCTCGGGCTGTCAGCAAGAAGGCCTGGAGCCAGGAGATAAACGAATGAGACGGAGATTGCAGCCTCCACAAGAGAGCAGTGCCCAGTGACGAGACAGCCGCCCAGCTCCCCCACGGGACGCGGGGCAACCAGACAGTCGCCCGGCTCCCCCGCGGGACGGTGGGGGGAAGGCGCGCACACCACCAGCCCGTGGGGAATGTGGAGCAGCAGAGCAGGAGGAACACGCAGACCCTCACCCCAGACAGCACCTCCCAGCCAGGAGCCCCCAAGCCTGGGCCAGGGAAACAGGCCCACAGACGTAGGGGCTGGGCGGAGCCCGCCCCAGGCCCCGCCCCAGGTCCCGGCCCCGGCCCGGCCGGCAGGACAGCAGGACAGTGTCAGTGACCCCAGGGGGGGGCAGCTTTCCATGTTCCCTGCCCCACCACCCGACACACACCTGCTGTCAACGAAGCCCGGCCCCAGTCCCAAGGCCGAAAGGCCTGCAGCCCAAGTCTCTCTACTGTGAGGATCTAGGGCGCGAGGAACCCCTGCCCCAACTGCGGGAGGAAGCAGAGCCCAGGACGGCCCGGCGCCCAGGATGCTTCAGCTGTCCTGATGGTCCCCAGAGCTCCCTGCCCGCCCCCCAGCCCCGGGTCTCCGGGACCGTCCTACCGAGCGGCGACAAGCAGGCCCCAGGACCGGCCTGTACACTCTCTGGGGTTCGTTCCAGGTGGAGCCCCCCACCTCCCACCGCAGCCCCCCAGAGCCCACGCACTCAGCAGGGCCCACCAGGACCTTGGAGAGGTTCTGATGGATGCCTGTCCCCAGTGGGGCTGGGAGCTGCCGGCAGGCAGGACCCAGGGTGTCCCTCCTGTAACCCCAGAGCCTGGCACGAAGCTGGCGCTCAGGCAGAAGGTAGTGAGGGGGAGACCTCGGCCCCCAGGGATGTGCGCCAACGCAGCAGCAGCGGAGGCCTCTGGAGGGAGCGAGAGCCCCGCCAGCAGAAGCATGCAAGGAGCTGGAGCGGGCAGGGCCGCGCGGCAGGCCTACCTTCGCGCTTCATGCCCATGGCCAGGCACTTCTGGTAGCGGCAGTACTGGCAGCGGTTCCGCTGCCGCTTGTCGATCAGGCAGTCCTTGTTGTCCCGGCAGGTGTACGTCAGGTCCTTGCGCACCGTCCGCTTGAAGAAGCCTTTGCAGCCCTCGCAGCTGTACACCCCGTAGTGCTTGCCTGCGGGCGGGGCGACCGTGAGCGCCACGCGGCCTGGGAGGCGGGCGCGCGGACTCGGCCCCAGCGCCCTCGTCCTCTCCAGGGCCGGGCCGGCGCCCTGCAAGGGCTCAGCCGGCCTGCCAGCGGGGCTGCTGGGCTCGGGGGGCGTGCGAGGGGCCCTTAGCCCCGGGCACAGCCCAGCGGCGCCCTGGCTCCACCAGACTCACCCGCCCCCGCTGTCCACCATGTCCTGGACTTGGAAGCACTAGGAGGTCCAGGGTGAGCGGCTCGGAGCTCCCGCGGACCCTCACCTGCAGGGCTGGGCTCCTGCCGCCCCCCATCCCCCGCATTCGCACTGGGNTATTACTTTGCCAACAAAAGTACATCTAAGTCAAAGCTATGGTTTTCCCAGTAGTCATGTATGGATGTGAGATTTGGATCATAATGAAAGCTGAATGCCAAAGAACTGATGCTTTTGAACTGTTGTGTTGGAGAAGACTCTTGAGAGTCCCTTGACTTACAAGATCAAAGCAGTCAATCCTAAAGGAAATCAGTTCTGAGTAGTCATTCTAATGACTGTGGCTGAAGCTGAATCTCCAATACTTTGGCCACCTGACGTGAAAAACTAATTCATTGAAAAAGACCCTGATGCTGGGAAAGATTGAAGGCAGGAGGAGAAGGAGGAAGCAGAGAATGAAATGTTTGGATGCCATCACTGACTCAGTGGGCATGAGTTTGAGCAAACTGGCAGATGGTGAAGGACAGGGAAGCATGCCATGCTGCAGTCCATGGGGTAGTGAAGAACTGAACAGGGCTTAGTGAATGAAGAACTCAACTACTGAAAGAGCTGGGGAATTTAACATGAGGGAAGCTGGTGAAAATATTCTGATTTTCAGCACTAATGGTGGTTATGTGTTTTGGGGGGAGTCATGAGCATGATTAGTGGACTCTGCCAAGAATTGAGTCAAGTTAGCAACGTGGTAGCATAAGATCTGATAGATATTGATAAGAATTGAGACATTATTGCAATGCCATTTCCTCAACTCTAAATAATAAATATCTTTAGAAAAAAGGTAGGCAAACACCTCAGAAGAAAGCTTTTTTGTTGGAAAAATATGAAACCCTGTGGAATTTTGGGTTTCTAACTATTCATACTCAGTGGAATCTCTACAAGTATCCCTGTTATAATTCTCAGGATCCTATATTTTACCATTGGTATACTTTGATTTACAAGATATGATATAACTTTGACTTCAACATATGTTTATCTCAACCATCAGTAGAGTAAACATCAACTGTGAGGTTTAGAAACATTAACCTTGAGGTTTTAAGAAACAAGGGAACCTTTCAAGTCAAAGAAAATATCCTCTGCTTTTTAACTAAGCTTTGGCCTGGTAATTTAAATCCCCTCATTTGTCACATAATTTCTGCAAGCTGTCCAATGCAGTCTGCTCCATAGTCCTTTTTGATCATATGTAGTCAAATTTGGCAACCTACTCCAGTGTTCTTGCCTGGAGAATCCCAGGGACGGCGGAGCATGGTGGGCTGCCATCTATGGGGTTGCACAGAGTCGGACACGACTGAAGAGACTTAACAGCAGCAGCAGCAGTCATATTTCCATTAAATTGTTCTAATTCCAATAGCAACTTGGTGTCCAATGTCTTGCCTTCTATAGACACTTGATTCCAAACACTTTTAAGCTATAATGGAAACAGATCCATCATTGTCTTCAATTGACCACCAGGGTCACACTTCCAGCAAATATGTACACTGATTTAAATCTAATCTGATCAAAATATCTATTTCTGAGTTTCATCTTTGAACTTCTGTTTCCCAGGGAACAGTTTCCCATATGACATAACTGTGTAAGTCAGAAGTCTTTCAGTTCTTGCAATTAGTATTCTTTTGATACAGATAACTAGAGTTTTATACAACCTTTGGATGAGTTAGGGGATTGTACTCAAGGAAGTTGCTGCAATAATAAAAATTTGCAGCATCAAAATGATCATTGCATGAGTTTACCAGGAAGCCATAGGTATTTACACAGTGGGTCAGATTTTGCTCATCTAAAATGATATCAAATATTACCAATTTTCACTTCACAAATGGTTTTACAACGTATATTCTTGCCATAACCATTTGAGTTTCCATTTTCTTACAAATTTACCAATATATATTAATTTTTAAATATGTGCCAATATCATAGGAATAAAATAGTATCTCAGTTTTAAAAACCCTCTTCCCTACCATTAGAACAAATTGCTATTTTCTAACTAAAAAGAATCTATGATTTTAACTGCATTTTTCTATCTATTTGGACACTTTTAGAATCCTTCATATCAGCCTTTGCTGTGGATAACTTTCTCTTGGGTTTAGGATCTAATCTCAGACAACCTTTGAGAAAGCAGATATAAAATAGAGAGAGACATATGCATTTTCATTTTTGATGATTGATTTGGAGCCAAATCCATGAGTTGAACATCATCCACCATCACCGTTGCCAGTTACATACATAAAATATCATGCAGGCAATGGATTTGAAAGGACCTGCCAAGTACAGTGTTGAAAACCCTAGAGATATTGATTTTACAGTTTCTCTAGTGATTCTACATCATGCTCCTTTACTTTCTGGCAATCTTTATAACTTTTACACTGACATAAATTGCCATAAAATAAGCATCCAGTACACCCCTCTCCTTCCTCCTCCAGAAATGGTTAAGGACGCTCCATTATTCTATTAACATGTTTGACCATTAATTCAGCTGATCTCCCTGGGAATGACGAGGTGACTTTAAACTTGGAGGGCAATATGTACTACCCAGCAGATTTATTATTAACCTCTCTAGTGGAAAGCACATGAATTCATCTAAACATTTATTTTCCTTAGTGTGCCGCTATTTTTCTTTTTATGTTTTTTAAAGTAGATTTAGTGGCAGAATATTACCAGCTGAGGATATCAGAGTTGTTGTCTACCCAGTGAAGCAGGTAGTTCAGCTTTCTGAATGTGGCCTCAGACCCTGAGACTTTCCCTTGGCTGTAGTGAGGGAAAGGCATATGTAAAATGGGGAGGGCAGAGCTGTATTCCCTAACTGGTCAGAAATTAACCAGTCTTTAGGTCAGGAAAAAAAAAAAAAAGGACTCCAGGCCATAAAAACAATCATACAGATGAGACCACTGCTAGCCTAAAATACTGCTGCATTAGTTTCCTGTTCCTTCTATGACACATTAACACAAACTTCATGTCTTAAAACAGCACGTTTATAATCTTATAGTTCTGTGAGACTTTCTGCACAGGTCTCACTGGATTAAAATCAAATTGTGAAGACAGCTGTGATTCATTCTGAAGACTCTAGAGGGGAACCCACTCCTTGCCTTTCCTTCTGGAGCCATCTGCATGACTTGGTTGTGGCCTGCTTCCTCCACTTTCAATGTCACTACAGTGACTTGAGTTCTTTTCACAGTGTATTTCTCTGATCCTCTTTTCTGCCTCTCCATCTTCCACTTTAAAGACTAGTGATTAGATTGAGTCCACTTGTTTAATCCAGGGTAATATCCCCTTATCAAGGCCAGAAAACTTAATTGCATCTTCAATCTTACTTCTCTTCCATGTAAGACAAGATATTCACAGGTTCTGAGGATGACAATGTGGGGATCTTGAGATCTTGGGGAGGGGGTTGTCATTTTGGCTACCATATCTAGTAAAATCATATTTGTTTTTAAATTATAACAAACAAGAACCTAAAACTGGATAGTACTTTAATGATACATATTAGCCACCCAAGGACTTCCCTGGTGGTTCAGATGGAAAAGAATGTGCCTGCAATATAAGAAACGGGTCCTCACCCTGTGTAAGGAAGATCCCCTTGAGAAGGGAATGGGTATCCACTCAAATATTCTTGCTTGGGGAATTCCATAGATAGAACAGCCTGGCAGGATACAGTTCATGGGGTTGCAAAGTGACAAACAAAACTAACCCTTTTAATTTTCAGAGTTCACAAGCTAAAAGAAATATGCTAAACCAGGATTTTTCCACTCTAAAGAAACAGCTAAAATAGCCAATTGGCTTTTGCAATGAGGCCAAAAAATTCAATGGAGTAAGAATACCTCTTTTTAGGAAATAGTGCTGGATAAACTAGACATCTGCATGCAATAAACATTGAGCCCTTTTCTTAGACCAAACACACACACACACACACACACACACACACACACACACACACATAAATACACAACACAAGTCATAGACCTAAAATTAAAACTATAACTATAAATGTACTGCAAGAAAGCATAGAGGTAAATCTTCATGAATTAAATAATTTCTTCTTTCATATAATACCAAAAACATAAGCAGCAATAGAAAAGGTAGATAAATTGAATTATACCAAAATTGCAAAATTTCTGCTTCAAACAATACCATCAATAATGATGACACAACTTGCAGGATTGTAGAATGCATTTGCAAAGCATATATTTTTGCTTTTATTCAGTCTCTAATTTGTACCTAACTTTTTGAGACCCTAGCATTCCAGGACTACAACATGCCAGACTCCCCTGTCCTTCACTATCTCTCAGAGTTTGCTCAGATTCATGTCCATTGACTCAGTTATGTTATCTAACAACTTCATTCTTTGCTTCTCCTTTCTCCTTTGCCTTCAATGTTCCCAGCATCAGGGTCTTTGCCAAAGAATCAGCTCTTTGCATCGGGTGGCAAAAGTATCGGAGCTTCAGCTTCAGCATCAGTTCTTCCAGTGAATATTGATGGTTAATTTCCTTTAAGATCAACTGATTTGATCACCCTGCAGTCCAAGGGACTCTCAAGAGTCTTCTCCAACACCACAATCTGAAAGCATCAATTCGTCAGAGTTTAGCCTTCTTTATGCTCCAAATCTTACATCTATACATGACTACTGGAAAAAACATAGGCTTGAGTAAACACGTTTGTTGGCAAAGTGATGTTTCTGCTTTATAATATGCTGTTTAGGATTGTCATAGTTTTTCTTCCAAGGAGAAATTGTCTTTTAATTTCATGGCTTCAACCACTGTAGTGATTTTGGAGCTCAAGAAAATAAAATCTGTCACTGCTTCCACTGTTTCCCTTTCAGCTTGCCATGAAATGAGGTTATGGGATGCCAGGATCAAGTGCTGTGGTTGTTTTAAATAAATGTATTTATTTTTTATTGAAGGGTAATTGCTTTACAGAGTTTTGCTATTTTCTGTCAAACCTCAACATGAATCAACCATAGGTATACATATATCTCCTCCCTTTTGAACCTCCCTCCCATCTACCTCCCCATCCCAGTCCTCTAGGTTGACACAGAGCTCCTATTTGAGTTTCCTGAACTTTATAGCAAATTCTTGTTGGCTATCTATTTTACATATGGTAAAGCAAGTTTTCGTGTTTGAAGCCACTTTTTTCACTCTCCTCTTTCAGCCTCATCAAGAGGTTCTTTAGTTCTTTTTCTCTTTCTGCTATTAGAGTGATATCATCTGCATATCTGAGGTTGATAATTCTCCCAGCAATCCTGATTCCCGCTTGTGATTCACCAGCCTGACATTTTGCATGATACACTGTACATATAAGTTAAATAATCAAGGTGACAATACGCAGCCTTATTGTACTCCTTTACCAATTTGGAACCAGTCAGTTTTTCCATGTAAGGTTCCAACTCTTGCATCTTGACCTGTGTACAGGTTTATCAGGAGACAGGTAAGGTGGTCTGATATTTCAATCTCTTTAAGAATTTTCCACAGTATGTTGTGGTCCACACAGTCAAAAATTTTTGCATAGTCAATGAAGCAGAAATAGATATTTTTCTGGAATTCCTTTGCTTTCTCTATGGTCCAATGAATGTTAAGAAGTTGATCTCTCATTCCTCTGCTTTTAATAAAGCCAACTTGTATGTCTGGAAGCCCTTGGTCCACATATTACAAAAGCCTAGCTTGAAGGATTTTGATTATAACCTTACTAGTGTGTGCAATGAGTGCAATTGTATGTGACTTATATCAAAAATATATTTCTAAAAAAGTAATTCTTGCAATTCCATAATAAAAATATAAAAACCTAAGTTAAAATGGACCAAAGATCTAAATAATCATCTCTCCAAAGAAAATATAAAAATGCTCAATAAACATATGAAAAATGTTCAATATCAAAACTCAGGAAAATGAAGTTTAAAATCACAATAAGATAAAATTTCACAATAACATGGAAGTAATAATTGCTAAAGATGGACAAAAATAAGTGTTGGTGAGAATTCAGAGATATTGCAACTCTTATGTATTGCTGATAAGATTGAAAAACAGTGCACCTATTTTACAACACAATTTGGCAATCCCTCAAAACATTAAAGGTAGAATTACCATATGACCAAGGAATTTCATTCTTATTTATATGGCCAAAACAAATTATAATATGTCTTCACAAAAAATTACCCACAGATGTTCATAGCAGCTTTATTCATAATACCCAAATATTAGAAACCATCTAAATAATATCCATGAAATGATAAGTAGGAAGATAAAATGTGATATACTCATACAACAGAGTATTATTTCCAATAAAATAGAATGAAATTATGATACATGAAAAAATATAGACTGACCTTGAAAACATTATGCTAAATTAAAGAAGTCAATCACAAAATCAATGTCTGATTCCATTTATATAAAAATGTATGTTTGTATAGCCCACTCCAGTATTCTTGTCTGGAGCACCCTATGGACAGAAGAATTACAATCCATAGGATCACAAAGAGCGGGTCACAATTGAAGTGACTTAGCACATACAAAGCACATGCTTGTATCTATATGAAAGGTCCAAAATAGGCAAAGAAGGTAAAATAGTGGCTACTGGAGTGGAAAGAGCAGGGACAGGAGGAATAGTAAGTTAATTTAATAGATATGGAGTTTCTCTTTGGGGTGATGAATTTGCTTTGGAACTAGATTGTATTTATAGTTGTATAGCTCTGTGAGCCATGCATCTTAAATAGGTGATGTACATGGTATTTGAAATATATTTATATAAAGCTATTTTTTAAAGGTGGTGCAGCTACTATATCATTGTGCACTTATATCTCTAAGAGGCTATCGTGACTCTTCTTTGATGACCAGTTAAAGGCAATGCCTGACAGTCAAATAAAGAGTAGAATATTTTTTAGAATATTTTAACAGCCATCTACTAAGATGAATGTTTGCTGTCAAATATTACCTTCACTCTCACACCCATCTGATGATCATTAGAAGAATCAGGCTTTAGCATCATTTTGATACATCAGATTGCATATGGAAGTTTACCTTCCTCTGCAATTTTCTGAAAGAGTTTCAGTAGGATAGGTGTTAGCTCTTTTCAAAATTTTTGGTAAAATTCAGCTGTGAAGCCATCTGGACCTGGGCTTTTGTTTGCTGAAAGATTTCTGATTACAGTTTCAATTTCCATGCTTGTGATNTATTGTAAAGTAAAATAAAGTAAAA
This sequence comes from Neotragus pygmaeus, assembly GCA_006410875.1. Classification (NCBI taxonomy): domain Eukaryota; kingdom Metazoa; phylum Chordata; class Mammalia; order Artiodactyla; family Bovidae; genus Neotragus; species Neotragus pygmaeus. The sequence goes on from SJYV01055799.1 coordinate 150,237, forward strand.
AACAAAACAAACAAACAAACAAAAAGAAGATTGCATATGGTTGTCCATGAACAACAGGACTGATTACTTTAAAAAACTTACAAATGAGTGTTTTTATATTTTAATGAAGATAATGATTTTCAATGGCTGTTGTCATTTGAGAGAAGCTGCAATGCAAGTTCTCTGCACAACGCTTGGCACCTTGTGGTTGCTCAGTAACCCACAAGATACCTTAAAGCAGAGGTCCTGAAAATGTTGTTGGCTGAACACCTTTACATTATCTGCTTTCTGAACATTTCATCTGGTTATCCTGAGTGAACCTCAGATTCAACATATCCCAACCACACCCTCTATTTCCCAAGGTAACTCCTCAGTTGCCTCAAGTCCCTCTTCCTTTCCCAGTCCCCACTTCCACCTCCAATTTAACCTTAGTTTAATCAGTCACTGAGTTATATGGATTCCGCTTCCTAAGTGGCTCTTGGTTCTCTGGTTCAGGCCCTCATCATCTTTCACCTAAATAACTGCTACACCTTTCTGACTGATCTTCCTTTTTTAAATCTCACCTGTATTTCACATTTCAAGCTTCTGTAAATTGATTCATCTACAACTCAAAATTGAAAATATTTTTCTTCTGGAGATATTTTGCAGTAATTTCTCAGGAAGTATTTTTCTTTCTTTCTTGTTTTTATGATTTAAATTTTGCTTTTAGAGTTAGAAATACATATTAATTGTTCAAGCATTTAAAATGTATCTATTTAAAAAAATAAATAAGGAAATTTTATTTCTACTGCCCTAGTTGTTCGTCTACACAATTATTGCCCATTCTAGAAAACAGGAGAATACTACTACTAGTTTGTTCTTTCTAGAGAAGATTTATGCAAATACAACAGTAAAGCAAATATACAAATATTGTTGTTCAGTTGATAAATCCTCTCCAACTCTTTGCAACNGTCTATGTTCGATGCAGGATGCAGGATGCTTGGGGCTGGTACACGGGGATGATCCAGAGAGACATTGTGGGGTGGGAGGTGGGAGGGGGATTCAGGATTGGGAGCTCGTGTACACCTGTGGTGGATTCATATTGATGTATGGCAAAGCCAATAGAGTATTGTAAAGTAAAATAAAGTAAAAAACAAAACAAACAAACAAACAAAAAGAAGATTGCATATGGTTGTCCATGAACAACAGGACTGATTACTTTAAAAAACTTACAAATGAGTGTTTTTATATTTTAATGAAGATAATGATTTTCAATGGCTGTTGTCATTTGAGAGAAGCTGCAATGCAAGTTCTCTGCACAACGCTTGGCACCTTGTGGTTGCTCAATAACCCACAAGATACTTTAAAGCAGAGGTCCTGAAAATGTTGTTGGCTGAACACCTTTACATCATCTGCTTTCTGAACATTTCATCTGGTTATCCTGAGTGAACCTCAGATTCAACATATCCCAACCACACCCTCTATTTCCCAAGGTAACTCCTCAGTTGCCTCAAGTCCCTCTTCCTTTCCCAGTCCCCACTTCCACCTCCAATTTAACCTCAGTTTAATCAGTCACTGAGTTATATGGATTCCGCTTCCTAAGTGGCTCTTGGTTCTCTGGTTCAGGCCCTCATCATCTTTCACCTAAATAACTGCTACACCTTTCTGACTGATCTTCCTTTTTTAAATCTCACCTGTATTTCACATTTCAAGCTTCTGTAAATTGATTCATCTACAACTCAAAATTGAAAATATTTTTCTTCTGGAGATATTTTGCAGTAATTTCTCAGGAAGTATTTTTCTTTCTTTCTTGTTTTTATGATTTAAATTTTGCTTTTAGAGTTAGAAATACATATTAATTGTTCAAGCATTTAAAATGTATCTATTTAAAAAAATAAATAAGGAAATTTTATTTCTACTGCCCTAGTTGTTCGTCTACACAATTATTGCCCATTCTAGAAAACAGGAGAATACTACTACTAGTTTGTTCTTTCTAGAGAAGATTTATGCAAATACAACAGTAAAGCAAATATACAAATATTGTTGTTCAGTTGATAAATCCTCTCCAACTCTTTGCAACCCCGTGGTCTGCAGCATGCTAGACTCCTCTGTCCTTCACTGTCTCCTCGAGCATGTTCAAATTCATGTCCACTGAGTCAGTGATGTTGTCTAACCATTTCATTCTCTGCCACTCTCTTCTCCTTTTACCTTCAACCTTTCCAGCATCAGAGTGTTTTTCAATGAGTTGGCTCTTCACATAGGTGGCCAAAGTATTGGAACATCAGCTACACTATCAGTCCTTCCAGTGAATGTTCAGGACTAATTTCCTTTATGATTGACTGGCTTGATCTCCTGCAGCCCAAGAGACTCTCAAGAGTCCACTAGTACCACAAATCAGAAGCATCTATTCTTCAGTGCTCAGCTTTCTTTATGGTCCAACTCTCACATCCATACATGACTACTGGAGAAACCATACCTTTGACTATAGGAATCTTTGTCAGCAATGTGACATTTCTGCTTTTTAATATGCTGTCTAGGTTTGTCATTGCTTTTCTTCCAAGGAGCAAGCATCTTTTAATTTTGTGGCTGCAGTTACTATCTTCAGTGATTTGGGAGATCAAGAAATGAAAATTTGTTACTGCTTCCACTTTTTCCCCTTACATTTCCATGAAGTGAGGGGACTGTATGCCATAATCTCAGGTTTTTAATGTTGAATTTCAAACCAACTTTTTCACTCTCTTCTTTCAACTTCACCAAGAGACTCTTTAGTTCTTCTTCACTTTCTGACATTAAAGTAGTATCATCTGCATATCTGAGGTTGTTAATATTTCTCCCAGCAAACTTGATTCCAGTTTGTGATTCACCAGCTTGTAATTTTCCATGATGTACTGTACATAGAAGTTAAATGAGCAGGGTGAGAATATACAGTCTTGTAATACTCCTTTCCCAATTTGAAACCAGTCCATCATTCCATGTTCAGTTCTAACTGTTGCTTCTTGACCTGTATATAGGTTTCTCAGGAGACAGGTAAGGTGGTTTTGTATCCACATCTTTTTAAGAATTTTTCACAGTTTGTTGTGATCCACACAGTCAAAGACCTTAGCATAAACAATGAAGAAGAAGTAGATTTTTTTTTCTGAAATTCCCTTGCTTTCTCCATACTCCAAAGAATGTTGGCAATTTGATCTCTGGTTTATCTGCCTCACTGAAAACCAGATTGTACATTTTGAAGTTCTCAGTTCAAACACTTGTAAAGCCTAGCCTGCAGGATTTTGAGTATAACCTTGATAGCATGTTAAATGAGTGAAATTATATGGTAGTTTAAACATTTTTTGGCATTATCCTTGTTAGGAATTGGAATAAAAACTGACTTTTTCCAGTCTTGTGGCCACTGCTGTGTTTTCCAAGTTTGCAGACATGTTGAGTGCAGCATTTTAACAGCATTATCTTTTAGGATATGAAATAGCTCAGCCAGAATTCCATCACCTCCACTAGGTCTGTTCATAGTAATTCTTAAGAACAAGGAAGTCTGGCTCTAGGTGAGTGACCACATCATTGTGATTATCTAGGTCATTATGACCTTCTCTGAACAGTTCTGTGTATTCTTGCTACTTCTTAATCTTGTCTGCTTCTGTTAGGTCCTTATCTTTTCTGTTCTTTATCATGCCCATCTTTTCATGAAATGTTACTTGATATCTATGATTATTTAAGATAATTCTAGCCTTCTCCATTTTATTGTTTTCCTCTATTTCTTTGCATTGTTCACTTAAGAAGCCTTCTTATCCCTCCTTGCTGTTCTCTGGAAATCTGCATTTTTATTGGTGATAACTTTTCCTTCTCCCTTGCCTTTCACGTTTCTTTTTTCCTCAGTTATTTGTAAAACTTCCTCAGATAATCACTTTGTATTCTTGCATTTCTTTTTTTGTTTGGGATGGTTTTGGTCACTATGTGCTGTACAGTATTATAGACCTCTGTCCATGTTTCTTCAGGCACTCTATCTGCTAGATCTAATCTTTTGAATCTATTCATCTTCATAACTTCCACCGTATACTTCTATGGGATTTTATTTAGATTATTCCTGAATGGCCTAATGGGGGATGATTCTATAGTTTGCAAGGCATTCTCAACAATATCTCTCAGTAAAAAAGAAAAAAAAAATGTTTAAAAGACTTTGACTTTCATAGTAATAATTATAATTAACTGGGAGGCTTTTTTTTCTAAAATGGTTGAGTTATAATAAAACAATAAAATGCAGAAATCTTAGATAAGCAGTTCAATGACTGTTCATGAATGCTTATAGCTGTGTAATCCACACCCAAATCAATATGCAAAATAATTCTATTAATTGGAGAATCCTTTTAAAAAATAAATCCTCCCTAGTCCCATACTTGGCAATCCAAATTTAGTAGAATTTAGGCCTGGGACTGTGGAGACAGATATTTTAAATCAGAAGTTGATTGGCAAAATTATTTATATCAACACAAGCATGTAAAGATGAGAAACTGAATCAGTGTAATGGGTATAACAAAATATAAGTGGATAAGAAGAAAGTAGTCAGGACTTTATCATTTGAAGATAATAAATCAATGAGAGAACAAAAGGTCCAAAAGAAATTATAAGACATATTTCCTGATGTAAAAATTTCAGAAGGACAGATTCTGGATACTCCTTTTTACTTCCAGAGCCTAGCATGACAACTGGCATTCTCCAAACTAGTAAGTTTCCAAATGTTTGAGACTGAGCAAATAAATTATTGAAAGCCAGTGTTCACAGTTCCTGCTTATTCTAATGCTTTGATTATCAATTAAATATATCTGGTACTCAGATCCAAAACGATACCACTGCACTGACCAAGAAAATGAGTAAAATCTCCAGAGTTATATGCCAGTGGTTTCAAGAGATAGTAAATGACTTCAAGTGATTTACCAATAATTTTGACCACAACTGACCTTGATAGGGAAAAAATATTCCTCTAGAACTTCAAACCAAATAGTCAGATAGTTGATATCAACTCAATGGAGCCCCAAAGCAAAGAAGCTTCACTTTCTTGAACAAAACCTGTGGACCATTTAACTAAAAGTATACCTTTGGGGACCATCCCTGGTACAACTACATCCCTCATGTTAAATGAATGAGATTGTGCACTACTGGCGGTTGTACTATTGGTTATATTATTAGTTGTACTACTGATTGTACTACTGGTGGTTGTACTACTGATGACTGTACCACTGGTTGTAGTACTGTACAAGCACTCACCAGGGATCTAGTTCTGCAGTTATTAATGTTTAGGAATAAGGAAACCTTGAGTATTCCTTCAAAAAGAAAATTTTCCCGGGACAATTTCCACTAAAGATGAGGGTGCAGCTTTGAGAAATGGGACTTTTGAGAGGATTTCAGCTTAAGAAAGCACACCAGAGATTTAGAACATGAAGCAACTTGAGACACTATGAAAATTAAGACCAGAATCTGGTTTTGGTCTGGTCTCTGCCATTACCTGCTTATTTTATTTTAAATGAATCATTCAAATTATAAGAACCTCAGTTTTCCTCTCTTCAAAATATGTTCATGGCTGAAGATAATTTATGAGATTTCTTTGTGTCTTATAATTCCATAAACTCAACAAGAAAATCAATGGGCCTCTCATCCATATGGCTACAATTACTCTTGTATTTACGTATGACTCTGAATAAAGAAGGGCTAAAATGATCATCAATGCAAAGAAATAGAGAAAAACAACACAATGGGAAAGACTAGAGATCTCTTCAAGAAAATTAGAGATACCAAGGGAACATTCCATGCAAAGATGGGCTCAATAAAGGACAGAAATGGTATGGACCTAACCAAAACAGAACATATTAAGAAGAGGTGGCAAGAACAGACAGAACTGTACAAAAAAGATCTTCATGAACCAGATAATCATGATGCTGTGATCACTCACACTCACATAGAGCCAGACATCCTGGAATGTGAAGTCAAGTGGGCCTTATAAAACATCACTATGAACAAAGCTAGTGGAGGTGATGGAATTCCAGTTGAGCTATTTCAAATCCTCAAATGATGCTGTGAAAGTGCTGCACTGAAATGCCAGCAAATTTGGAAAATTCAGCAGTGGCCACAGGACTGGAAAAGGTCAGTTTTCNAGAGTCAGCTTCCATGTGTTGCAGGTCGACATTTGAAGCTCAGCTCTTCAGGACACGCGCACAGGACCGTCATCCGCAGAATTCAACGTGCGGTTTCACAAGGTTAAGCCTGGAGCCTGTGACAGATTGCGGACCTCCTCTCTGAGACAGTGTTTCTTCTAATTAGATTCCTTTTCCTGTAACCGTTGTTATTTCTCTCAGGGCTTGTTTTTCTTGTTGCCTTTGACTGCATTGGTCAGCTTTATCTTTTCTGTTAACTTCTGTGTCTCCCCAAAGCTTTATTTCTATACATCATTGCATTTTCTGTTAAAAGCAAGCCGTATTACAAGTGATGCATCTCACACACGGATGTGACCCAGCCTCACCGCTGTCTCAGGTGCCCTTAGGGAGACCCGAGGGCCTCCCGGGGGCCGGGCCGGGCTGCAGGCCCTGAGGGTCTCCAGCCAGCGTCTCGGACCCCCGGCGCCCCCGCCTCTCACTGTCCCCCCGCCTCTCACTGTCCCCCCGCCAGCCCGGCTCCTCAGCAGCCCCTGTGTTGCTCTGACTGGAACCAACCCTCCTGGGAGGTGGCGAAGGTCAGGCCCCNCCACACTGTTTTCCATAATGGCTGTACTAGTTTGCATTCCCACCAACAGTGTAAGAGGGTTCCCTTTTCCCTACACCCTCTCCAGCATTGTTTTTGTTTTTCTAATTTGGAAGATCTTAATAATTGATTTCTATGTATCTATGGTAGGGCTATGGGATCTATGGTAAGGCTGACGGCAACCTCTTTCAAGAGAACTTATGTCAACATGCTACACCTCGCAGAACTGCTGCTGCCTGTGCCCCTGACCCCACCGCAGGCCAGTGTTTGGCCCACGCCTCTGCCGGAGACTCCCAAGGTCTAGAAACAGTTCCTGCCCTCATGAATGGAGCTACAGTCTGTTGGAGAGCCAGACTCCCACACACATACAAGGAGAGAGAAGGTAAAGTGGCATAATGACATAGGAAAATCCCAAATCGTGGTAGTTAAATAAAAGGGTGTTTACGTGGGGAGAGGAGTGGCTTCTTAGGAACGCTGGTCTGGGACGGTCTCCCCAGAAGTAAACTTTTGGCTGAGACTTGATGGAGAAAAGGGGAAGACTAGCCTAGAAGAGACCTGGTGAGGCGGAGAGATGAGGATGGCCTGGGAGGGACCGCGTGTGGTGGGCTCCAGGCGTGAGGGAGAATTTTGTAGCGAGTGTTCTTCTTACAGATGGAAAAGGTGAAACTGAGAACCACTGAGATGTCCAGAGTTCCGCAGCTTGTGTCTGGTTTCCCTTTAGGCTTTTGCTCCAGTTCCTGCCCCTTCAGGGACAGCTCTCCTGGCTGTAGGTTAATATGAAGGGCTTCTCACTACTGAAGAGACCAGAAAGTTCAAGAACACTTGACTCTGGAAGGAAAGGAAGCCAAAGGCTCTTAAAAGAGTAGAGAAAAAGTGATGAAAGTTGAAGAAAGGAGCCCTGCAGGCAAATGCCACAGACTTCATGATTTTGCCTTAAGGCAGCCTTGAATGAATAAGGAAAGAGGAAAAAAAAATAATAATAATGGAAGCCAATGTCTGATCTTGCAGAGTAGAAAGGTTTGACTGGAGCATTTTCAGGTTTGACAAGTCTGAAAACTTTTTTTTCAACTATGTTGGTGAGCAGGAGGAAGTAGTAAAAGAATTTTTAAAAAGGATTATGTACTGTGCTATTTCTGTCGTCATTACTTAACACAAACAAAATTATTTTCATGAAATGTTATAAATTTATTTTAGACTGTGTTGACCAAGTTTCAGCAGCTTGAGGCCAAAAAAATCTGAAATGGAATTATGGCTGTTCCCTTTTTGGGGGTGGGGAGAACAATATCCCTGTTGGTCTCAGGGGGCTGTGAGGAGCAAGCCACAGGAAGAACCAGGCCATTCTGAAAACAGGATTGTCCCATGGACATCTGCCAATGGGTCTTTCAGGGACATTGGTGCCATTGGAGATATCTAAGGATATTAAAGTGCTGGCAGGATCCATTAAGGGAAAAAACAAAGACTTCTTAGAGCATTCCGAAATTCCCAGGAGATGTGGTCTTCAGAATCCCATGCTGCAGACTGCCTTTGCACTCTATTTAGGGAGCTGTCTATTTTTAGTTTTCCTTAGTTGGTTCCTGGAAGTGTGTATCATTTATTTAACTTTCCTCTCTTCCCCGCCTTCACCTGAAGTAAAAAAAAGAAGTTCAGTTCAGTTCAATCTCTCAGTCGTGTCCAACTCTTTGCGACCCCATGAATCACAGCATGTTAGGCCTCCATGTTCATTACCATCTCCCGGAGTTCACTCTCTCACATCCATCGAGTCCGTGATGCAATCCAGCCATCTCATATTCGGTTGTCCCTTTCTCCTCTTGCCCCCAATCCCTCCCAGCATCAGAGTCTTTTCCAATGAGTCAACTTTTCGCATGAGGTGGCTGAAATACTGGAGTTTCAGCTTTAGCATCATTCCTTCCCAAGAAATCCCTGAGTTGATCTCCTTCAGAATGGACTGGTTGGATCTCCTTGCAGTCCANGATGGTAATGAACAGGGAGGCCTGGCGTGCTGCAATTCATGGGGTCGCAGAGAGTCGGACATGACTGAGCATGTGAACTGAACTGAACTGAACAGTTTTTTAGGCCTGATTCTGCGTGTTATATTTTGCATGAGATTAAAAGACTCTTGCTCCTTAGAGGAAAATCTATGACCAAACTAGAGCATATTAGAAAGCATAGACATTACTTTGCCAACAAAGGTCCATCTACTCAAAGCTATGGTTTTTCCAGTGGGCATGTATAGATGTGAGAAAGTGAAAATGAAAATGAATTCACTCAGCTGTGTCCGACTCTTTGCGACCCTGTGGACTATAGCCTACTAGGCTATGAATGTCCATGGCATTCTCCAGGCAAGGATACTGGAGTGGGTTATCATTTTGTTCTCCAGGGGATCTTCACTACCCAGGGATTGAACCCAGGTTTCCCACATTGGAGGCAGACGCTTTAACCTCTGAGCCACAGGAAAGCTCTGTTGATGTGAGAGCTAGATTATAAAGAAAGCTGAGTGCCTAAGAATTGATGCTTTTGAACTGTGGGGTTAGAGAAGACTCTTGAGAGTCCGTTGGTCTATAAGGAGTTTCAACCAGTCAATCCTAAAGGAAATCAGTCCTGAAAATTCATTGTAAGAACTGATGCTGAAGCTGAAACTCTAATACTTTGGCCACCTCATGGGAAGAACAGACTCACTGGAAAAGACTCTGATGCTGGGAAAGATTGAAGGTGGGAGGATATGAGGATGACAGAGTGTGAGATAGTTGGATGGCATCACTGACTTGATAGGCATGAGTTTGAGCTAGCTTCGGGAACTAGTGATGGACAGGGAAGCCTGGCATGCTCCAGTCCATGGGGTTGCAAAGAGTCAAACGTGACTGAGTGACTGAACTGAACTGAACTGCGTGTTAGAACATCATGCAGAATTGTGAGCTGGCATGTTACTTATGTGGTATTTTTGTTAAATCACTTAAATACTCTGAGGCTCAATCTCCTTTCCTATAAAACAGGAATATATTTCTATTACACTACCGAAGTCTAAGCAGTGGACAAATACCATGTGAAAATGTGTGTATACATTTTTTTAAAGTTTAGTTTATGTAGTTTATCTATCAGCCAAAGATGTGTAAAGATCATTGTGCCCTCTTAACAGCTTTATTCTTTATTAGTTACATATACATTCCCCTATTTCATGAGCAAACTCTGAAGCTAAAAACAACTTTTTACCCTCCCTAAAAAGTTGATGGCTGAGGAACCTCAGAATAAATTAGAACTTGAATGTCTTGACCAGAAAAAATAACAACAACAATGGATACTCTACACATTAGACTTTAGGTGCTAGTGTGATATCGTAGCAAAAGGATTGGCTTTTTACTAACTATTCACCATGACTCATTCTCAGTTTCTTCTGCTTAGGAAGCATGTGCCTTAAATCCTTGGCTATCATTAAGGAAGAACTTTATATATCTCATTCCTTTAATGGAAGGGCCTGGCATCATCATGAGGGGAAGGGACATCCCACTCAGCACCTACTAAGACCTGCAACAGAGGCATCAGTCCATCCCCAGTAGGGGAAGCTAACACTCAGTTACTTTGGGGTATGCAATCTGCTTAAATGACTTCCCCACTGTACCTCACTGTTGTAAATATGATTGGATCCTGAGAAAATGTCATGTTTAACTCTGCCCTTTGAGGACAGATCTCCCCTTCCGTCTCTCCTAAGGAAGATGGGAGATAGTCATTATGTTTTTGGTCATGTTATTCATATTTTGATGCTGTGTCTCTGTAAAAATTTCACTTATTTGGGAGATTAAGAAATTGTTTCCCTATCCTTCACTGAAACCACATTGTTAGACTTTACAAAGATTAATATAGCACCATGGGGGTTAGATTGTTTCAGTCTCTACTGCGTCAGAAACAAATGGCTGCTCTCCGAGCTGAAGAGCCACAAAAAGCAAAAACTTGTACTGGACATAAAAACAACCACTTGCTTCCTATAGTGCTGAGATGAGAGTCATCTCTGTTCACAGTTTTAAATAGGATACTCTTTATGATTCCTCTCATTTTATTATTATTATTTTTTAAATTTAGACAATTGTAGTCACTCTCTTTGTAGAGATGTGTTAAATTTCAGAATTTGGAGAAGTTGGGGCAATGCTTTTTCTATGGCTCTAAAAATCATTTTCACAATGTCCAACTCCCTAAAAGCTATGTTCATTTTTAATAAAGTCCCAGAAAAAAAGCCACAACCCAATGTTATCTGGCACTGCAAAGATGATATAAATTTAAGGCATAAAGTTTGTCTACAATTTGCTTGACTTTGTAATACCTACCTATAATATGTCAACATGACATTTATAATCAGATGAAATGCAGCAAAACAATTAAATAGAAAAGAAATACAACAATGCAGAATAACTTTAGTTACCTGAATCTAGCATTAAAGATTGAATGTAAAATTTACAGATAGGAAAAAAAAAATGAGTAAGAGAAAGAAGTAAATAAAATTATTTGCAGATAGTTTTCCTCCAGAAGCGGAAGATGAGTAAAATCACTTTCCAGGGTCTTAAATAATTTAAATTCTATCAAACGCGTATTTCTCCCTGTAACAGGTTCACACAATTTTCACAGCACTGTAAGTTGTTACTTTCTTTGGCTTTCACTTTTCTGCACTCCCTGAGGATGTTCTCTGATGATTATTTCTTTCTATCTTTATTTTGTTCCTTTCTATTTTTTTCCAGCCCCCTCCTGTTCCCTGAGGTAGTGTGCAGCCATAATGCTGAAGTGCTGCTAAATGCAATAAGGCAAAAATCATCACGGCTTGATGGCACCAGAGTGCCGGCGCTTTGGATAAATTATCCCACTAACGCAGCATGAACCAGCCAAAAGGAAAAAGAAGAAAACAATCCACAAACTCATGGCATATTTATTTTTTATGATCCTACAAACCTTTATTTAAAAAAGATAAAATGGGAATCATTGGATGAATATATTTCGAGGCAGGAATCTCACAGGCAATTTGGACCGGCCGTAGTTTTGTATACTGATTCTCCATATTGGGTTTTCTGAGCTGTGAGACAAATATACATTGTCCACGAAATTCAATCTGAAACAAAAAGTCCCTTCTTTGATCTGTTCTTTGTATCAAAAATTTATGCTAAAATTGAGATTTGTCTAATTAGAAATTTAAATGAAATTAAATAAGTTGAATGCATTATTTAAGGAATAAAGAAGAAAACTATGTTTTTCCGTAACATCTCAATAACCTAAGATATTACAAATATTAAGTATATTTTATATGTTATATATATATGTAAAAATCCATGCCTTTTCTTAGTGAGTTTACTCATTAGCTAGGAATGTTACTTGTTACTTATATTTCTCTTACCTTTCCCCCAAAGCACAAACAAGATGCTGGACTTTGATTTGATCTCTCTTTTTTTCTCCTCTATATCTGTCTCATTCTTTCTCCCTTCCTCTCTCTTCTCTCTCCCTTCCTCTCTAACCTGTGTTCAAATTCAGATATATGGTTTCATCATGATGGTCTTAGGCAATGACTATTATGACATCAGTAAATGCACTGGGGGAATCCAGGTTAATTTAGCTTGGACATGATTAAGATTTTCCTTGAATTTATTACAAAGTAAGGTCATCCTGCATCTAGATCCAAATACTGATACTTCAGGCTTTAGGTTACAAACTAGTCTTCTTTTGAAATTGTTGTGTTTCTATATATAGATGAAGATTTATGGATTTTTTTCTGACACCATCTCCATTATGTTTTCCTATTATATATGTTTACCACCTTTATTTAGATAGCCAGAAAGCAGAATAATGCCTGCTGTTGTAGACAAGCTGTGGGCACCACTGTTAGTTTAGACACATAGGCAGCAAGATTTCAAATTGCAAACACAATTCTGAGAACTACATTTCACAACAAATTGCTAAGAATTCTACACATATAAAATACCTTCTTTGGTTATTTTACTTCTGAATATTTTGTTTAGCTACTAATAGCATTTTAATGATGATATTACTATGATAGGTGACAAGTTTGCAAGACAGCCCTGTTAAAAATATATTTTTTTTTTTTGGTCTTACTGCACAGCTCTCTGGATTGTTTTGTTTTGGTTTTTCCATATTTCTAATATTTAAAAAAAAAATATTTGCTTCTTTTAAAATCTCAGTTAAGGTGGCACTTTTTGAAGGTGGAGCAGCTAAAGAAAAAATTAGTAGTTTAATATTTTCTCAAGGGATTTTTAAAATTTAATTTTCACAGTCATAGCATTCTAAAAATAAGGGAGGCCTTATAGGGACTTCATTCTGTATATTTGTTTATCCATAATGATGTTACATGGAGGAAATGACTAAAATCCAAGTTGTTATTTAACCTGTGTATCATTTGACATTCATTTTCTAAGCCACAAATTCCCAAACAGTACTTTTGTGGATCATTTTCTATCAAGACTTTTATGACCCATCAGTGGCATGGCAATGACATTATTGCCATAACTTCATTTTCCTTGTAACAGACATTGTCATGGCCTTTGCCACATGGGTGAGACCCCCATCCTGAGCTCTGAGATTATGTGAGTTTGGAGGGAAGGAATATTTTAGAAAATAAGTTTGTAATAAATCTGTGGGTGTGCTCAAGTAAATTTAAGTTGGCATACCAGCAAAGGTACTTACTAGTTGTGTGACCTGGAATGAATACTTTTTTACTTTACTAAATTTAATTAGTAATTAATTACCTTTCTTTTACTAGTCTATTAGTCAGTTAAGCTTGTTGTTTTAACAAACAATACCAATTCAGTCATTATAAACAAAACAACCAAACAAAAAGTTTGTCGCTTATTCATATTACTTTCTGATGTGTATTTCTGCTCAGGAAACTGTTTGGGGGATAATCCTCTTTCAAGAATCTATTCAAGGACTGAAGCTTCAATATCCCACAAGAGACTTACAATCCATCTCTGAATTTTCTGCATTTGGACTCAAATGAAGATAAAAAGAGTGTCAGGAGTATTGTAAGGAAGGTATTTTAGAGGCCAGTCCTGGAAGTAGAGTAAATCAGATTACATTTCTTTGACTAGAATCCAGTCCATTGTCGGGGTGGCCCTGCCTAAATTTAAGGCTAATTGGAACATTAGGCCTGTTTGTATGTCCATGAGGATGGTATGTACAGGATTTGGAGAACACATATCCTTATCTCTGACAAATAGGGGAAAATCATAGTGCCTATCTCTTAAATCTGTTGTGAGTATAAAAGAAAGTGAATATAAAATATATAAAAATATATAAAGCCACCAAAAAAAAATAGGGTTTGGGTTAGGGTTAAATCAATTAAATCAATTTAATCAATTTAAAATATATAAAATGTCTGATGGTTGATAAATAATTATTGAAGGGTGGAGCAAATAAAACAAAATTAAAATAAATCAATAATCATACTTTATAAGGCTAAAGTGATAAATTCCTTAAAAGAAGGAAAGACAGATTACTATGAAAATTCAGAAGCATGAAAACCAGTTTTTGCTATGAGGGTCAGTTTGACCACATTTAAATGGGACACTCATCTCTGTCCTCAGTGATTTACTCTTTAAGCCCCATGTGTTCTTTTGGTGATCTCATCTTTTCCCACAGCTTCTGTTACTGCATATATATAATAGTTAATATTGAACTAGCACTTGTCTCTTCATTTCTCTCTATTTGCATATTTAAATGCTGAGTGGAACACTTAATAAGGCCCCAACTGGTCTCATTACTCCTTCCTTGTCTACATTCAGGTGTGCACTTATTTTTACACTTCCCTTTCCAGAAACTATGTTTGCCACTCTGTGTTCACATCCTATTATCTCCCTTTCTTAACTTCTTACACAATCAACCACTAAGAATTGACCAGTTATCTCTGATATCTTGCCCCATTCCTTTATTGTATCCTACTTACACAAATTGAGGACCAACAATCTCTAGCATGTATTACTATGTGATTTATTTGCTAGCGGCTTTATTTCCCTTGCCCCATCACCCCATTGTCTTCAGAGCAGTCAACATTTTTATTCTTACTATTACTTGTTTTGGGAAAAATGCATATCTGGGCAGCTGACTCCACTTTTGCAAAAATTTTGAGGACTTCCGTTTTTAGTAAGTGGGTGCAAACTCCTCCACATGACTTAGAAAACCCTAAGCCATATCAACACTGTCTAGCTTTTTCTCTTCCTATTTTTCTGCTCTCAGTAACCACCTACACATCTGTTCATTCCTCTCATGCAAAATAGACTCTTTCATCTCTGGAAATTGGCACGTGCTATTCCATCTACTGATATAGTTTTTCATCTCACCTACTTAAAATATTATTATTTATAATAAGAAATATATTTCTTATTTTTCTGTCCCCAGTTTTTTTAAAATATAAATTCATTCATTTTAATTGGAGGTTCTCAGTTTTGTGCTCATGGATCTTGGAATTTTTTGAGCAGTAAAAACAATGAGAATATTTTTCATCAAAATAGTTGGTGTCTTCTCTTAAGTTCATACACTTGCTTCAGAATCATAAAAGTGAAATAGTCTTATTGTTCATCCAAGCCCCTTTCTACTACATTGTTTTATGTTAATGAGGTGACCTTGGAATGCACCTAAGGATGGGGCTTGTTTGTCTGAAGAACCATCTATGTGATTAGAAGTTTGGAACTTTCAGTCCCAACCCTAGACCTCTTGGGAGGTGAGAAGGCTGGAGATTAGGTTCAATCACCAGTGAACAATGATTTAATTAATTGTGCCATTGTGATGAAGTCTCCATAAAACCACAAAGACAAGGTTCTTGGAGCTTCTAGATTGGTGAACAAGTGGAGATTTGGGAGAATGGCACTCTCAGAGAGCATGGAAACACCACACCATTTCCCCAATGCATTGTTCTATGCATCTCTTCCATCTGAGTCATTGTGAATTACTTCTTTTTATAAGAGACCAGGAAAATCCCATGGATGGAGGAGCCTGGTAGGCTGCAGTCCATGGGGCTGCGAAAGAGTCAGACATGACTGAGAGACTTCACTTTCACTTTTCACTTCCATGCATTGGAGAAGGAAAATGGCAATCCACTCCAGTGTTCTTGCCTGGAGAATCCCAGGGATGGCAGAGCCTAGTGGGCTGTCATTTATGGGGTTGCACAGAGTTGGACATGACTGACGTGACTTCATAGCTGCAGCAGCAACAACCTAGTGAATTGACTGATTTCCTAAATTCTGTGAGTTGCTCTAGGAAATCAATTGAAACCAAGGATGGGGTCACTGGAAACTCCTATCTATTGTGGGTCAGTCAGTAACATAAGTGACAGCTTGGGTGTGTGACTGTTCTCTGAGTGGAAGGCACTCAGTCTTGTGGGACTGAGCTTTAACCTGTGGACTCTGTTGCTATCTCCAGGTAGACAGTATCTGAAATGAGTTAAATTGCAGCTGGTGTGGGATAATTGCTTTTTAGTGGGAAACGTGCCCACACAAACACATTGAAATTAGGCACTCAGAAACCTTACCACCCATCCCCTCAAGTAATGAAAGAGGAAATCCAGCTATAGCCTGCCCACTCTAGAATTATATTGTATATCATTTCTTCCAGGAATCATTCTGATCCAACACCAGGACCACACTCTTTTATAAGTATGAAAGTGATTTATCTTTATTTTTCAAACTATAGAGTTGTCTACTCCCACTTGAGGGTAAGTCATGAAGGTAGGACTGAGACTGTTATTTTTCTTTTTGTGTGTGTGTGCTCAGAAACTAGACATTAGTCATGTTTTAAATAATAAATGACTTCAAGCATTATGTATCATTTGAGCTGATATCCTCTAACCAAGGATAGAGGATTATGAAAACTAAAACTAAGGGCTAGAGAATATCATTTCTGCATGAGAGAGAGGAACACACAGGCAAAGTCCTGGAGACAGAAGCATCAAGACTGAGTTGCAGACCATGATAAAGTTTAGTGTAGCTGTCTCTGAATCTTGATAAAAGTTCTAAGGGAAAATATAATGGTTGCTTTCTTACCATCACAAATGTATGTTTTTCTATAGGAAAAAAGAAAAGAAAGAAAGAAAGAAAGTAAGAAAGTTTTCTCTAGATGCTAAAGCTGAAACTCCAGTACTTTGGCCACCTCATGCGAAGAGTTGACTCATTGGAAAATACTCTGATGCTGGGAAGGATTGGGGGCAGGAGGAGAAGGGGACGACCGAGGATAAGCTGGCTGGATGGCATCATGGACTCGATGGATGTGAGTCTGAGTGAATTCTGGGAGCTGGTGATGAACAGGGAGGCCTGGCATGCTGCGATTCATGAGGTCGCAAAGAGTCAGACACGACTGAGCGACTGAACTGAACTGAACTGAGGAGTTATTCTTTTAGACAAAAGCATCTGTGTTTCTAGAGATCAATTTCATGCTCAGGTTCTACTGGTTGGGATGTGCAAGAGAAGGAGGGCCAATAGCAATTGGATCCCACTTGGCATCTACCCCAATCAGATACTCTACCCTCTCATTTACTCACATGCATAAGATCCTTCCTCCTCTCCAACTTGGCTTGTTTTCCAGTTGCATTAGCCTCTGTGCAGAGACTGTCTTGAACTACAATGAATAACACAGCTGGAAGCTGTGGCTTCACCACTCAACTTTCTTTAGCAGTTGAGTGGGATCAGCTTCACAACAGCATATGGAGGTATTTTCTCCAGATATTTTGTTGTGGTAGCAGGTGGGAACTTATCAGTTTGGGGAAATTAGTATTGAAAGGCAGGATATGGACAACACAGCACAGCTCAGGGGATAGTTGTATTATTTGTTTTCCCTTCCTTCTTTATCCATTGTAAAAGGATAAAGCAAATACATTTTACATGTTTTAATATTACAGGTAAATTACTTTTTATTTTTTTTCAAACCACTAATATTAGTGATTGCTTAAAAAAAGAAACATATAATGTATCCTCTCCCCTTCTGCCTCTTTGACCCCAAACCTAGGAGAAGAGGTGTCCACATCTAAATTAAAAATATCAGAGGCACAAACAGGAAATAGAACAGTGGAGGTAATTCAAGAATCATAATTCAGGACATGGACAACAGACTTGTGGCTGCCAAGAGGGCGGAGGGGGTGGGTGGGGAAGGGATGTATTAGGAGTTTGGGATTAGCAGATGCAAACTACTATATATACAGAATGGATAACAAGGTCCTACTGTATAGTACAGGGAACTATATTCAATATCCTGTGATAAACCATAATGGACAAGTGTGTGTCACCTACAATGCATGAGACCTGGGTTCGATTCCTGGGTCACGAAGATCACATGGAGAAGGGCATGGCAACCCACTCCAGTATTCTTGAATTCTGAAGAATTCATGGACAGAGGAACCTGGCGGGCTACAGTCCACGGGGCCTCAGAGTCAGACACAACTGAGTGACNCCCCCTTTGGTGTTATTTCTAGATTATCTTGTAAGTTTTCATAGAAGCATTCAACTTCAACTTCTTTGGCATTAGTGGTTAGGACATAGATTTGGTTTACTGTGACACTGAATGTTTTGCCTTGGAAATGAATTGAGATCATACTGTCATTTTTGAGATTGCACCCAAGTACTATATTTTGGACTTATTATTATTTTTTTTTTACTATGATGAATACTCTATTTCTTATAAAGGATTCTTGCCCACAGTAGTAGATATAATGGTCATCTGAATTAAATTTGCCCGTTCCCATCCATTTTAGTCCACTGATCCCTAATATGTCAGTGTTTATTCTTGTCATCGCCTGCTTTGACTGAGTCCAATTTACCTTGATTCATGGACCTAATATTCCAGATTCCTGTGCAATATTGTTCTTGATAGCACTGGACTTTACTTTGACCACCAGACACATCCACAACTGGGCACCATTCTTTCTGGAGCTATTTCTCCACTCTTCTCCAATAGCATAGTGCACACCTACCAACCTGGGGGATTCATCTTCTGGTATCATCTTTTTGCCTTCTTATACTGTTCATGAGCTATCAAGGCAAGAACGGGGAAGTGTTTTGCCATTCCCTTCTCCAGTGGACCACTTTTTATCAGAACTCTAAACCATGATTCATGTGTCTTTGGTGGCCTTACACGGCATGGCTCATAGCTTCACTGGGTTACACAAGACTGCGATCCATGTGATCAATTTAGTTAGTTTTCTGTAATTATGATTTTATTCTGGAGGCTCTGAGATTATACTTCTTACTTTTTCTGTCTGTCTTCTGATGGATGAGGATAAGAGGCTATGTAAGCTTCTTAGTGGGAGGGACTGCCTCTGGAGAAACCTGGGTCTTTTTCTGGTGGGCAGGGCCATGCTCAGTAAATCTTAAATCTGATTGTCTGCTGATGGGTAGGCTGTGCTCTCTCTCTGTTTGTTGTGTGGCCTCAGGCGACCCACTATGGTAGGGTTACTGGGAATCTGCAAAAAGGATTTATGCCAACACATGGCTCCCAAGACTGGCAGTGCTAGTGTCTCTATGGCAGGCCATTGCCCTGGGAATTTATCATTATTATCTCTTTCAATATAGTATTTCTAAAACGTATGACTAGCCCGTATACTGTTCTTGAGCTTTAAACTTGCACTTTCAATGATCAAGTGAACATTATCACCTGGTTATACTAAAGGAACCTTACATTTCACTCATTTTCTAAGCCCCTTTTCTGTTTTCTACCCTCAAACTTATTTGATATTTGATGTAATAATTAATGGAATTAACATGAACCCAGTATCACAGAACAGATTTTTCCATATCATCCTCAAGTGTTTCTTTTCACTTATCTCAGCATACAATTATTTACTGATTCTTGCTTCCTAAATAAATATCCCCTACATCTAGCTATTCTTGCCATTCCAACAGTCATTGTCCTACTTTCAATCTCTTTATCTCTTCTTGTACCTATGGGATAGCTTCTCAATTAGCTTTCTTGACTACAGCTTCTACCCATACCCAGTGGAATTGCCTTTCTAGAGTACAAATATAATTACGCACAGTATCATCCTTCACTCCTGCTTAGAGAACAGATAGAAGCTAAATTAAGAATTAGGCACCTCACAATTGTTTTATCTTTTTCTAGCATATCCTTTTCAATTTTTGTTTCCAAATTTTCCCACATTCTTTACCACAAAAAATACATTTCAGTAATACCTAAGTACTATTAAATTATATTTCAATAATACCTGAGTATTATTTGCATATGCCATCTTGTGTCAAATCATTAGGCTATAAACTATGCCATATATACTACTTGGATTGTTTTTCCTACTTAACTTATAAACATTATTTTCAAGTTGAAGCTAAAGTATTCTCCATACTCTAAAATCTTTCTTATTTTTCAAGGGAAGAATTTACAGAATCTTGTTCTTTTTTAAAGTCATTTTGTATATATTTCATTTTGATTATCCATATTCTACTACAGTAATTTTTAAATCCTCTAATTATATTCCTATCTCTGTATCTTTATCACTGTCTCTTTTGGGAGACTGCAGTTTCATTAAGGGAAGTGTCAGATATATTTATTATGTTAGTCTCAGTGTTAAGTAAAATGACTTCACAAAAATGTGTGCTGAATCACCAGATCGAGAAATGCATTAGAAAAACATGTGTGGGCAGTAAAAGTGAGTCAACTCTGAAGAGAAGAAACTTTGGAGAAACTACACAGCAGAATATAAAGCATTTTAAGGAGTTATTAAGTAGCCCAATTAATCTATTCTGTAGGGTAAAACAGCCCCAACATGGAGGAGCCTGGTAGGCTGTAATCCATGGGGTCGCAAAGAGTTGGACACGACTGAGTGACTTCACTTTCACTTTTCATTTTCATGCATTAAAGAAGGAAATGGCAACCCACTCCAGTGTTCTTGCCTGGAGAATCCCAGGGAATGGGGAGCCTGGTGGGCTGCCGTCTATGGGGTCGCACAGAGTTGGACACAACTGAAGCGATTTAGCAGCAGTAGCAGAAGCAGGGTAAAACAGCCCCAAGGTTAGAAGCATAACTTGAAACACTCATATTGTATCCCCTTTGACTCATCAAGGAACATTTATAGAATTTTCTTCATTTCTCTTGATTACATATAAGAAATAATATTTCATCCAGGTCCTCTTTGCATAAAGACCACTAATATGTGGGTTCCATATGAGGACCATCACCATTCAGTCTACACGTAGGAGCCCTATTGAAAAGAATAAATGAACAATTTTTTGTATTTGGCTTGAAGGTATCTTAGTGTCTAATTTAGTCTGTAACATTGATGAGTTTCAGTCAGCTGAACTATAAGGCAGCTGCAAATCTGGATAATGCAGAAAATGCTCAATTTTTTGGCCATTTGTAGGCATAGACTTTGTGTTGAATAAGCAAGACTAAACCAAGCCTTTTCTTAAATGAGAAATGCACATGCATGCTGATGAGCTGTAAGATCCTCTGTTGATTCAGGAAAGCAGAAAAGGAAGTCCTACAAGTGCATCTTTTACAAAAAGAAAGTGTACAAACTTTCACTGAGTTTCATTTCCCAGAAGTTTAATTTATTCATACCTGTTAAGGACACAAAAGCCACTCAATCTATTCACACCTAGAATCAGTAAATTTATTGCTAAAGATTTATACATGGAAAATGTGATCAATAGAGGGAATTCACTTCCATGGGCCAATGGGATACACTGGTGGCCAATTTTCTAAAAAAGGAGTGTCATTCTACATTACATTCTACATTAAAGTCTACATTACTCTTTATAGTTAAATAGATACATACTAAAAAGAAAAAAACAAAACAAAAAAAACAACAAAGAAAAAAACCATCAATTCCCTGTATGTTAAGTCTCTTTAGTCGTTTCAAACTCTTTCAGACCCTATGGACTGTAGCCTGCCAGGTTCCTCCAAATATGGAATTCTCCAAGCAAAAATATAGGGATGGGTTGCCATTTTCTTCTCCAGGGGATCTTCCCAGTCTAGGAATTGAAACCATGTCTCTTGTGTCAGAGATAGGCTAGGAAGACAGCCCACATTTCATACTCTTCTGTCTCAAGGCTTTTGACTTCTGATCTGGCAAATAAAGTAATTTCCCAGTGCCCTCTAGCAGTCTCTGTTCTAGATGGCGTTGGTCCTTGACTGACCCAGTGTATGCCAGGCATGCTGTGAACAGCTGTGCCCCAGCTGTGCCATGACTGAAAGAGAGCCTATTCTGTAGCTTGTAGGCAGAATTCCAAAAGGTCTTTAATGTCTTTTAACCTTAATTCTGCCTTAATCTTCCTGTTCCTTCAGGTATCCTGGAATTTCATGGTGCCCCTCCCTTATGGTTCTGCCACTTCACAAGAGAATTTAATCTAAGATCATCACCACAAAGTAGGAACATAAACAGTGACCCTTTTCTGAATTTCCCCATCAAAAGCACTCTGTCCTTTCCACAAGCCATTGCTTATACACTTTCCTGTCAGCAAGAATTACTTTTACCAAATACATCAGGTAACTTCAGCTAACAAGATCTATGATCATCTTAATCTGAAGAAGAAATGTTTTTGGCAGTGTCCAATTAAATATAATTTGGCAAAAAGGAATTTTGGAGGCTTCAAATCATATTACTTTTATGACTGTGGTATTTGGCTCTGAAATTTGCCACTCTCCATCAGAACAAAACACCACCAGAGAAGCTTTATAACTTAGCTCAATTCTTACTCTTATTGAAAATAACCTCTGAATTATTTAACTCACAATGATCCTGCCTGAGAGATTGCAAAGACAAATTTAGTGGTAAATAGCATACCCTTCATATGTTAAAGAGGACCTCATATTTCACTAAGTTTGAAGAGTAATGTTTTGTTTGCTTACTTACAGTTTTCCATCCATGTTGGACACTGAGAGTATTTTTCACATATAACTCCTCATAACTAGGAGCCATTTTTCCCTGCCCTGTGCTCATGTTTTCAATGGGGTCATTAAAAAAAAAAAAAAAAAAGTATAGAAAGTGCATTCTAAGTTCCCAAAGGCATCTTGGTTTGCAGAAGGCTGAAGACTGGCTTCAGGGCTTGCAAATATGAAGGAGAGTGTTTCACCTCAGTATCCCTGAATTTCAGCCAACTTGGGTTAATAGTGCCCAAAAGTCATTTTCTCGCCTACTCACATGGTTGGAAGGGGATAATGTGATGGCGGCAGTTTCAGACATCCACCTCCCAGATGAACATTGCCATATGGACGCAGAGCTGGAAGGGAAAGTATGATGAGTTTGGAGGCAGCGGATATGAATGGGTAAGGAAGCAATTTGAGCCACGATGCCAGGAAGAGCAGGGCACAAATGAGGGAAAATCGTTTAGAGAAAACAGCTTATGGCTTGAGATCAGGATACCTGAGATTTTCTGGCTGTACCTCGTTTCAGCTAAGTGACCTTGGAGAAGCTATTTATTCTGTCTAGGTGTCTGTATGTGTACGTGTGTAACAAATGAATTTAGCTATTTATCTCTACAGTTTCTTACAGCATCAGACTTCTGAAGGAAGAATTATTGAGCAATGTTTTATTATCAAATAATTATACTTTGTAAATCAGTAAAAGAATCTGCACCTAAGTTTTCTTTTTTAATTAATTAATTTATTTTTTAAATTTTACTTTACAATACTCTATTGGCTTTGCCATACTTGCTTATATGAATAGAAGATATTCATAGATGCTTTACAAGTTCCTTAAGACAATCCAATCACTAGTAATAATACATGTGCATTATAAGATATATGTGTATTATAATTCACTTTACATATGCTCACATATAATTTTCTCAAGAATTTTATGTAGTATTATTATTCCTTTTTTGTGCATTCAAAAATTAAAGGTCAGAGAATATAACACTTTACAATGTCACATAACAGATAAGAATCCAGGATTTTCTGACATGGAGGCCAAACTCTTTTAGTATGAAATGATATTAATGATTCCATCACATGTGTAAATTCCATACAGACATGAAATGTGTCCAGTCTTTCTTCTTTATAGAGCTTATGAATTATCCATGGAATCAACACACACCCAGCACATATTTAAACATCAACATGAATAACATTAGGGTATAATCAATACACATGAAAAGATCAATAAAACATAATAATACAAAAATTATTAATTGGCAACAAGTGTCATTGATAACCAAAATTTGGGGAGATGTAAGTACTTACTGTGTGTTGAACACCCTGCTATATATGTCTGCTTCTCTAATTAGTATTATAAATATGATTTAGTACCATAAATATGATTCTTCAACTTAGACACACACACTCACGTCCCAAATTTTCTGTTAAACAGTATTATCTTTTTCCACATGATAGAATTATAGTTCAGAATAGTGAACTGTCTTGCATAGGACTCACNATTAGTATTATAAATATGATTTAGTACCATAAATATGATTCTTCAACTTAGACACACACACTCATGTCCCAAATTTTCTGTTAAACAGTATTATCTTTTTCCACATGATAGAATTATAGTTCAGAATAGTGAACTGTCTTGCATAGGACTCACAATGTTACAAAGCCAGGATTTAAGTTACAATTAATAAATTGTGCAGTTCTTGATTTTTTTTTCCAAGGGTCAATTATATTGGAATATCTTTATAAAGAACTTGAAGGCCATGATGTGGAGTAGGGAGAGCTTTCCATGTTGAAGCAATGGTGTGAGGAAATGTACAGAAGTTAGAATTAATCTTGGGAAGAAAAATCCAGATATCACTTGCCATTCAGAAAACTTATATATAGAAAATTGTGAATGATACAAAGGTGATTATTTCAAAGAAAATTGAATTAGTAATAAATTTTAATATAAAAACATAGATAGGATCTGTATGCCAAAAATTACGATATGCTAATACAATAAGTATTAAAATACTTAAAGAATGGAGAAAAGATTTAACATGGCAAAGAGATCAGTTCTCCAAAAATTGACCTATATTTTTAATGTGCTTTCAAGTAGAATCCCAGAAAGATTTTTTGTAGACATAGACAAACTGATATAAATTTATGTAGAAAGACATAGGCCCTAGAGAAAAAAATGGATAAAATAGAAAGAATTACTCTTTGCTATATTGTCTTACTATGTTGTTGCTGTGTTTGTAGCTTAGTCATATTTGACTCTTTTCAACCCAGTGGAGTGTAGTCTGCTGGGTTTCTCAGACTGAAATTCTCTAGGTAAGAATACTGGAGTGGGTAGCCATTCCCTTCTCCAGGGAAATCTGTCTGAAGCAGGGACTGAACCCATGTCTCGTGTATTGCAAGCAGATTCTTTACCATCTGAGACACCAAGAAAGCCCACTATATATAAGAACTTGATATAAACTTGATATTAAAAAAATAACTCAGAATCAGTCACTAACTTAGGTGTAAGTATAAAACTTTTAGAACAAATCATTAGAAAATCAGAACTGTGTAGGAGTTTCTAGATTTAACTCCAAAAGGCATGATCAGTAAAAGGAAAAGATAGATAAATTGGACCTCATCGAAATTAAAATCATTTATCTGCAAAAGATCTTGATAAAAGGATGAAAGGTCAAGCTACAAAATAGAAAAAAAAAGAAAAAAGGAAAGAATAGGAGATTTCAAAGAAAAAAAAAAAAAACAGTTTCATTATAAAATAAGCAAAAGATATGCTGTTGCATACAGAGGATATACAGATGAGAAAAGAACATGAAATGATATTCAACATCCCACTAGCCACTAGGGAAATTAAATTAAAGCAAGAATGGGATATCACTACATAGTTATTAGAAAGGTTTAAAAAATTACTCACATCAGCAAATTAAGGTGAGAATGTGAATAAACGTGATCACTTCACTTTCTCAATCATTAGTACAATGCTAGTGAATATATGAAAAGGTCCAGCCATTCTGAAGAACAGCATGACACTTTCTTATAATGCTAAACATGCAATTACCACATTCCCCAACAATTCTACCCTTAGCCATTTATTCCAGAGAAATAGAAATACATGCTCAATAAAAGAATCTATATAGAAATATTTATACTAACTGTATTCTTAATAGCCACAAACTGGATATTATCCAAATATTCTTCCCTGGGTGAATGATTAAATGAATTGGTATTTTCATGTCACCAAGTATGATACAGGAATAATTTTTTTAATGTATTGATACAAATAATTTGATGAGTTTATAGATAATTATGCTGAAAGAGAAAAACTCATTCTGAAAGATTACTTACCAAATATTACTTATCATATGATTCAACTTTTTAACATCCTTAAAATGACAACTTATAAAGGTGGAGAACAGTTATAGTAGCCAGAGGTTAAGGAAGAGAGCAGTGAGGAAGCTGAGTATGGCTATAAAAGGATACAGGAGTGATTCTTGTGGATGAATGTGTCCTGTATTTTGACTGCGGTGATATTACATGAACCTATGCATTTGGTTAGAATGGCATAGAGCTAAATACACACACACACACACACACACACACACACACACACACACACACACACACAGGAGTAGATATGAAACTGGTGAAATTTAATCAAGGTTAAAGGAATATATCCATATCAATTTTCTGGGTTTGATATTGTACTATGACAATGGAGGAGGACATCATGAGGTTACTGGGCAAAAGGTATACACAATTTCTCTGTATTATTTTTCCAAGTAAAAAGTA
Organism: Neotragus pygmaeus; assembly: GCA_006410875.1. Classification (NCBI taxonomy): domain Eukaryota; kingdom Metazoa; phylum Chordata; class Mammalia; order Artiodactyla; family Bovidae; genus Neotragus; species Neotragus pygmaeus. The sequence goes on from SJYV01055799.1 coordinate 176,556, forward strand.
TTCTGTAATCATCTCAAAACAGAAAATTTTAAATTAGACAATAAAAATGAAGTTCTGAAAAAAATCAAAGGGTCTTGAAAACATTCAAGTGTGGTATGTATAAAATTTGGGAGCTTTAGCAAGCAAAGAAGTGATATATGAGGACCAAAGCCATTAAATCTTATGTTCATGTAGAAATTTTGTGACAACATATCCTCACTTTTGAGCTTCCATTCTTTCCACTTAAAGAAAAGTTGTCATACTTATCTGTATAGTCCTTCTCTCCCCAGGCTCTTTGATCCCACAGGTACCAGACTACCTGGACTGATCCCACTCTCCTGCCATAGAATTGATTGAAAACATTATTTTTGTGTTAACTCATGCACTTTTTGTCATTTATCAATTTTTCTGTCCTTTTCTTTCCCAAAGCAGGGGTGAGTGGAAGAATTTCCTGCTGTGAAATAGAGCATGTTTTTCCTAGTTGTTAAGCAGCTCTTCTTCAGGTTTCTATATAGACCAGCATTAACATATCACCTTTCCTGTCTTATTGCAAAAATGGGTCCTGGCAGAGTTGCATGTACATCCCAAATGCTACATATTACAATTGATTACACCAAAACAACTATTAGGCTTTAAAAGGAATAATGTTTTAAGCCTACTCAACTAAAATACTATAGTCTATGCACAATCAAACCTCTCTGAGGAGATTAGACAGAAAGCACTTAAATTTATCCACTCTGGAGCATGGTGCCAAGAGTGCTTCAAAGATAAAAACAAAGAAACTGCTAAGTTCACCATTTTGTTTTTTTAATCTGTCAACAGCAGTGTCCCTTGCTTTGGAAAAATAAGGAAGAGCACCATGCTTCATCCAGCTCACTCAGTAACAGATGGAAGGACCTCCTCTAATCAAGTTCCCAAATGACTCTCATTTACATATATTTAAGGTTTAGAGAATTTGTGTTCAGGTGTCCTCTTCCTTTATTTTATCAGGCCTCATTTAGACAGAGTCCTCACAACAGAGCTCTATGTTACCCAGATTTCCACATGTCCTAAAATCAGCTTGTTGATACTGTCACTTCTATAAATATGAATGCCTAATATCATTCTTAATTTGACATGGAAAACTTTATAAAAATGAATTATACAAAGTGTTCCATAGTTGAATAGGAATCACACCCTAATCAGTTTACTTAGACCATTTTTTTGGTTCAGTTGGCTAGAACATATCAGATAGCTATGCATATGATTTCTAAATTAATATTACTCTTCTGAAGTCCTGCAATAAGTGAGGCAAAAAAGTTTGAGACTAGGAATCAGATGCACAAATACCTTTAAGGAGTATTTGACATGTCACATGCATAGTCTGCCAATTAAGATGAAAGAAAAAATTGAAAATAATTAAAGCTGAAGCAAATGATACTGGGAGTCTGCACTATTAACGTATTTGTAGAGCTATTTGAATGAAATAGTAATAACTATCTGTAATTGAGGATCTTCTGAGGAATATGGTAGAAATTTGAGAGTCTCAATGATTTTTTTATAGAAGAACTTTGCTAAGAAAAATGACACTTGACTTCAATATTTGCTATTCCTTTCTAAATTAAGTAACATAAAATAACATATATGTTGTTTACTCAGTAAGTTGTGTTCAATTCTTTTGTGACCCCATGGATCTTAGCCTCCTGGGCTCCTCTGTCTATGAGATTTCTCAGGAAAGAATATTGGAGTGGGTTTTCATTTTCTTCTCCAGAAAATAATATATTAACAATTATTTGTTATTGTCATTCTTTATTAATGAGCATTGTCAAAGATTACCATAGGCAGCTATCACATTTGTTCCTATAAAGAAAATTCAAACTCTTACCTTCTATGGCAGGTAGTATCCTACCCCATACTACTCTGCCCCATTTCTCCTTGGTGGAGTGTGGATTTGACCTTCCTGATGTCCAAGTCCAATTACCCTTTCTCATGTCTCATTGCTGGCATACTTTATTATCAATACATGACAGCATTGATATTGTCTTCTGTGATTTCAAACTCTCAATAACTAATATTGTGGCTAGACTGGCTCTTGTGACTCTTGTTATGTTTGCAAGATACCCTTCAGTGGCAACTATCAGGAACAAATAAAAGTTTACTACTTGCAAGACTTAGGAATTACATAACACACCTGTGCCACATAATGAAGTCATGGTGGGAGAGAGAGAGAGAACATGGGCCTTGGGTTCTGCCTTGACTAGGGTCAAAGTTAGGGGCCTAGGATCTCACAGGTTTACTCTTTATGGATGAATTTACAACACAATAATAGGAATTTAAATCATGGAAAGAGAAAAGCAAATGGCACAAAAGGTCAGTTATTGAAATCTTCCAACATTTCTAAGATAAGGAGCCTCAGTTGAGAAAGTTGGCCTGGCTGTTTATCTATGCATATGGCTGGCAATGTGTTTGCTCCAGATCTTTGAAGCAGATGCTTCTTTGAAATGAATGTCTCAGCAGTCAAAGCTTAAATCAGGCACTTGCATTACCAAAAAAAAAAAGAAAGAAAGGAAAAGAAAGAGAGAGAGAGAGAGCAAGCAAACAAACAAAAAAAAAACAACTCTGTCAATCAGGGTTTACTTTATAGATATACTTCCTGAAACATCCACAGTAATTTTCCTTCTAGGAAAACATTGTGCATATGTGCTAAGTTGCTTCAGTAATATTGGACTCTTTGAAACTATATCAACTGTACCCCACCAGGGTCCTCTGCCAATAGGGTTCTCCAGGCAAGAATAACTGGAGTGGATTGCCGTGCCCTCCTCCAGGTGATCTTCTGGACCCAGGGATCAAATCACATCTCTTACATCACCCGTAATGGCAGACATGTTCTTTACTACCAGAGACACCTGGGAATCCTAACATGGGAGACAAGTGAAGCAATTTCAAATTATGTGGAGTTTTACTTATTTGGGGGGAAAAAAGTGACAAGAAACCAGAAAATAGTAATGCTTTCACTGTTGTATGTAGTTTGTCACATATAGACTTTCCAAATTTTCAACTGATAGAGGCACACTGTGGGGCAGAATGTTCTGATTATGGCCTTCTAGAACGGCAGGCTGGAGTGTTCACAGGTGTTAATAAGAGCATCTAAAGAGGAAAGAATTCTAAGGTGGAGCTTTATAGCTAGTTTTGGAAATGGCAACCCACTCCAGTATTCTTGCCTGGAGAATCCCATGGACAGAGGAGCCTGGTGGGCTGCAGTACACGGGGTCGCAAAGAGTCGGACACGACTGAGTGACTTCACTTCACTTCACTTTCGACATGCATGACTGGAACTATGGTGAATTTTAGAAAAGTCTTTGAGATACACTTACATATTTTTTTTGCATTCCAGTTCAGTTCAGTTCAGTCACTCAGTCATGTCCGACTCTTTGTGAACCCATGAATTGCAGCATGCCAAGCCTCCCTGTCCATCACCAATTCCTGGAGTTCACTCAAANGGGCAGGGGGAGGAGGCAGGGGGCAGATGAGAAGTGGTGGGAGCAGGGGCAATGGACACAGAACAGGAGTGTCGCCCTGGATTGTGGGAGCCCCCACCTCCCACCCCTAGCCCCACTTACTTACCTTCCCAAACCAGCCACTCCCAATTTCCTGTAGGTAGCTGAGGTGCTGGCGGCTAAGGCCCAGGGGGGTGGTCATGTCTGGCGTGGGGGACAGTAAAAAGGGAGGCACCTGAGCCTCTCTCCCCTCCCAAGTGCCACGAACATCCTCTACCTCAGTGGGGACCGGGGTCAGAGCAGACACAACAAATCTCTTTTCATTGGCTGCCCCAACATTCCATGAAGAGATCTCAGTCTCCTCATTGGCTGCCCACAAGTTTCTAGTGTCCAATCCGTTCTTCCCTTTGGTGTCCCAAGATCCTATGACTTAACTTCAGCCTGCCATTGGTTCTGCCTCTGGCATTAAGATCTAGGCTGACCTCATCATGGATTGCTCCGCAAGAATCTCCAAACCTGGTTTGGGGTTAAGCAACAGCTTCTACCAAGATGATCTTGGAGTTGCTTCACGCTGCTTCCAAGATTCCAAGGCTCCCACCGGACTCTGCCTTTATCTTTGATTCCCTGAGGGAGCGCTGTCAGCTCCTCCCACCCTGAATTGGGGGGCCACGGGATCCCAGTCAAGGTGCAGGGCCATACCTGAGTGTGATGGCTGCGGGGCAGGCATTGGCAGCGAGACCTCAGCGAGGGGGAGAATGTAGACATCAGGCAGTGACTGTGAGGAGGAAGTCTCCTCGGCGGGGGGTGTGTACTCCCCGGNACGGGATCCCAGTCAAGGTGCAGGGCCATACCTGAGTGTGATGGCTGCGGGGCAGGCATTGGCAGCGAGACCTCAGCGAGGGGGAGAATGTAGACATCAGGCAGTGACTGTGAGGAGGAAGTCTCCTCGGCGGGGGGTGTGTACTCCCCGGAGCAATCCTCCCCTTCAGGGTTCTCAAACTCCTGGGGCCAGGAGGGGTGAAGGGTGGGAGAACACAGCGGTGAGACACGTCATGGTCCTTCTAATCAATATTATCCCCACAATTCTGCCAACTGTCCTCCAATCCCAGTCCAATTCCCATCTGGAGTTGGATTTTGCTGTAACTTCAGGCCTGAGGGGCTCTCAGACTCACTGCCCGGCTCCCCCAGCTGTGGGGGTTGGGGGGGTAGCGGAGGAAAGGCCTTGCTAGAGTGTTCCTCCCCACCTTAAATTCCCTCGTGCACCTCACCTTGAAGCCGACATCGCCCCGTTTGCAGCACAGACAGGTGAGGAGGAGGAAGATGAAGGCCAGCAGGCCAGAGCAGGAGATGAGGACCACGGCATAGGGAGGAGCCAGAGGCGCCCTGCCCAGGGCGAATCCGTCTGTGGGGACAGGGCTGGGCTGGGCTCCCGTCTTCACGCCCCTGGCTCCCAGATTCCTTGCCCCTCCCTGCCCAGTTAATCTTGACTACAGCTCCCATGATGCTCTGCACTCAGGGGCCCNGGAACTCTCAAGAGTGTTCTCCAACACCACAGTTCAAAAGCATCAATTCTTCTGCTCTCAGCTTTCTTTATAGTCCAACTCTCACATGTATACATGACCACTGGAAAAACCACAGCCTTGATGAGATGGACCTTCTTGCGTATAGTTTCTGGCTTGGGCTCTGCATGGGTTGTGGTTGACTTCTTTATGCCCATGGCTATTACACAGGAGAACTTTACAAACAGGACCAAGGAGACCTACTCCAGCACCCTTATTGCTTGGATGGACACAACCGTGTGCTCTGCTTCCCAGTTTCTTGGTTAGATTAAAACTGGCTTAGATGGAGAGTCAAAATACTACCTTTAAAGAATTATAAGGATTTCTAAAACTCTCATTTATTTTGAATGACTTACTTTTATTTCCAGTTACATTTTTGTTAGGAAGAGCCCCTGGAGAAGGGAATGGCAACCCACCCCAGTATTCTTGCCTGGAGAACTCCATGGACAGAGGAGCCTGGTGGGCTACAGTCCATGGGGTCACAAAAGAGTTGGACACGACTGAGCGACTAATACTATCTGGCATCAGCTTCACTAAAGAAATTCACATTTGGTCATTTATCAAATATAATTTCCTATGAAAGCAATTTGAGCCAAGAATTTTTACAGTAAACAGAGCACAGGCAGACAGGAAGACTCTTAGGACCACTTTTGAGTATCAGTTTGAATCCTTTTGCATAGTAAAGGGAATTATTGTTGAATCTGGGGTAATCAAAGATGGACATTGTATACTCTAATTTAACAAAGATGCCTGTGGCAGAAAAAGGAAATGACTATGGCAAATGCCATTATTTTCAATCTAGTTGATGGCCAAAAAGCAGCTGAAGGTCTTGATCACTCACTTTATGCTTACTAAATTGTACTTTACACACATCCTGCTGCTGAAAAACAGTATATTACTAGATCAAAGTAGAAGGCAAGTAGACTGGCATGTGTTTATGTGAAGGTTGTGTGGTAACAGTCGAAATAATGTGGGTTATAATAGAATTCCTTGATCCTAGAATAGTTTAGAAGAGAATTGACTTACCTTCTAATTAAATTTGAGTTCTAAGATTAAAATAACAGGAGGAAAAGTGTCGTCATGGTCTTCTGTGTCCCTTTGCAAGTACTGTTGCAACATTCTATGTCTATATTGAATTATTTTTAGTTAATTTATTGAAATATATTTTACATGAAACATGTAAATTGAAGGTGTACAACGTGTTGATTTAATACATTTATATATTGTAATCCAGTTGCCATTGTAGCTATTGTTGGTGCCTCTCTCATGTCACATATTATTTTGTGTGTTTGTGTGTGTGTGTGTGTGTAAATAGTTAAGATGCGTCTCTATTCACTTAGAAGTTAGAGACTTCTGGGAGTTGGCTGGTAGCTGGCAAATAAATTTAAAGTTGGCTGTGGAGGGTAATGATGTTCCATTGATGTCCATTAACTATTGCTAAGGATCCTTTTTGCTCCTTCTCAAGTACACCAGACATCTTCCCACCTCAGGACCTTTCCCTCCATCTCCACATGTCTGCCTTCTTCACCTACTTTAGGTCTGTGCACAAGTGTGACACTTCCCACCTCAGGACATTTCCCTCCATCTCCACGTGTCTACTTTCTTCACCTACTTTAGGTCTGTGCACCAGTGTGAGGCCGCCATCCCAACTCTATGTAAAAATGAAACTTCTTTTCCTTGACGTCCCATTTCCTTTGTCCTGCTTTGTTCTCTGCATCAAGGTCTATCACCATTGGACCTTCTGTGCATTTTGCCCATTTTATCGTTTACTTCCCGTCAGTAGAATGTGAGCTTGATGAGGGTGGGAATTTTTGAGTTGTGTTGTTCATCGTGGCATCCTCAATACCTAGAAAAGCATATGGCAAATAATAGGTGCTTAAGTAGTATCTGCTAGATTTAACTTTACACACCTGAAACTTGATTGAATGCTGGAAAGATGGCTCTTCCTTTTCTAAATAAATATAGAATTTGACAACAGATGTTAAGGCAACAGCAGTTAGAACTGCATGTCTTAGTGGAAAGTATAGAGTTTCAGTATAGTTAAGAAAGATATTTGTATATAATTCAAAAGGGAGAATTAATGAATTAAAGTGTTAAAGTGTCTAAGTAATCTTTGTACTTGAAAAATACTGAGTGGTTGCATTTGAAAAAAATGCCTATCCATTTACAAAGATATTTATAATTTTTTATCATAATGTCTAATGAGTTAATGCTCTCTGGTTGTTAAATTTTACCAAAAAAAAAATTTACTATAAATGGAAAGAAACAACAACAATAATAATGTTTTACACTGTAAGGGGAACTATTATGTACTTGAGCTCAATATTACAGTAAAACAAGGGTGGTTCATATTTTACCAATTTTGCAGGTGTAAAAAGTGAGGTGTTTTTGAGGTATAGCCAAATGGTTTAGCGACTGCTCAGCTAGTATGAATTTGAGGCAACTTATCTGAGATTTAAATCCAGGATTCCTGACTCTATAGTCCATGCCACTTTCACTTTGGTCTTATGTGCAGTATGTTCTGGAGCCATTAAGCACTTGATAAAATACCAGGTGGGCAGTAAACCCGTGTGGATGGTGTGCACCATACTGCAAGTTTGAACAACAAATTTTACTTGTCGCGGAACTACAGGTTTCAAGTGAAGGTGAAATAATGTTAATCTGCGTGTAATTATTTAACTTTCTGATCACCTGCATTTTGGCAGGCAAGACGGACTGCCACCTTGACGATAATCAGCTAATAAATCCTCATGATTGTTACACTTTTATGCAGAGCAGTAATCTGAACAAATTGGCTGCTGACAGCTGTGGTAAATTGCTAAGAATGAGTGCTGTCAGAAAACAAGTTGTTTTTATGAACGCGCAGAACACGTAAATCCCATGTTAAGCAATTTCATTCAGTTGGAGTTATTTGCAATCCAATATAGCAAGATTTATAGCATTATTTATTAGTGTGCAAAATGCTTGTTTATCTTTAAAGTGGCATTGATTAGGTGCCCATATATTTTCAGTTGGTGGATTGCTCCTAACTTTATTTGCTGCATTGTTATCAGGACCAAGACATGGATACTGCCCACAACAACAGGGCTACAGATGCAAACTTCAGTAAGAAAGTTCTGTTTTAACACAATCTTTCTTATTAATATACAAGGAAAAAAGTTATTCCAAATGGGCAAGTTATGGGTGAAGAAAAATGCTTTCAAATGCTATGACCATAAAAATAAATCGGTGACTCTGTAATTTCATGCCAAAGGAAAGAGAATGTGGAATGAGTAGGCATACACATACGTCTCTCTAGGTACAGTGTGGAAAATGAGGAAACAGCCTTTGACTTTGTATATTAACCAAATTAATGTTTCTTAATTGAAGGACACTGCATGTGAGCGTTTGACAGTCTATGGGTTCTGATTTGCAGTGATTCTTATTTGCGATATAAATACTAAAGTGATTATTCTACTTCCTACCTAAATCAGAGTAGAAGCAATCTCTGCTTCATTATTAATTTGAAAGCACAAGATAACTATTCAGAAAACTCTAAACTGAAGGAATTTTTAATGGAATCATTGTGTTTCACCATTTTCCTTACTAGGGACTGAGTGAAATATTTCATTTGGGAGGTAGGTAATGTTTTGATAAAGAATGGAGCGTCATTGATTCTTGTCTTGGTTCGTCGTAAACTCAAGTCAAATATATTAGGATTTCAATCTATTTTCTTTCATGACTTACTATTTTTTCTTCTGAAGACTTTTTCAGAAAGTTTATACTCACTTCAGTATTTTATATATGATAGACAAAGTTTCCAAAGACTGCTTCCATGCACCACTGTGGGTATGTTAAACAGCTTACCTTCTAGGCAATGAAGGGGAACCTCTCAAGTCTGTATTAATTGAAGTATGCTCTGATAAATCCGTCTCCCCAAAGACAGTTGGACACTGTCAACTGTTGACAATAGAAAAGCAGTAATTGCATTAGCTTTAGTAATGTCAGGTGGTGTGTACCTGCATCATCGTGAAACTTGAAAAACTTTAGTGGTTACCTGTTGAATTCTTTAAAATGCAAAGATTCTAAAGAGTTATCTATCATATTGATTTATAATATGAGATCTTACGTGTTATTTGTTTTACCAGTGTAAGTAGTTCTCAAACAATAAACCTCAAAAAGTTTTCTAATTTTATCGAGAAATTCGGTCCAAACTATGTAAACTGTGTTTTTAGAAATTCTCCCCCACAAAAGAAATCCTATAGAGGCTTGTCTTCCTGTCCCGAGGCTTTGATTTTATTTTTTTTTTAATTAATTGATTTTTTATTGAAGGACAGAGGCTTTGTTTTTAAATGTTCTCTTATCTGGATGGCTTCCTCATATCATGAGCTAGTACTTCAGGGCACAGCACACACTTAGAAGTTCCTTGTTAGAGGAGATATAAATTTCTGTTGCAGATATTCTTCCTGATAATTTAAAGCTGATTTTGGCGGAAGTCTTGTTAGACCTGATTACAAACCACACCCCCGGTTTGTAAATCAGAATCAGAATGTAGCTGACACAGAGCTGGGCGAGGAGGAAATGTGTCAACGCTGGGTGTTCTTGTCCATCATTCTGTTCACTTAGGCTTGTCCAGTTAGCATAATCTTCAACCCACAGTTTCTTTACAGGGATCTTTTATTGTTTTCATTTTTGTTTTATACTGGAGTATAGTTGATTTACAATGTCGTGTTAGTTCCAGGTATACAGCAAAATGATTCAGTTATACATATACATATGTCTTTCTTTTTCATGTTCTTTCCCCATAATGGTTATTACAGAGTACTGAGTAAGTTCCCTGTGCTGCGCAGTACATCCTTGTGGATTGCCTATTTTATATATGGTAGTGTGTATATGGAGAAGGCAATGGCACCCCACTCCAGTACTCCTGCCTGGAAACTCCCATGGGCGGAGGAGCCTGGTGGGCTGCAGTCCATCGGGTCATGAAGAGTCGGACACGACTGAGCAACTTCACTTTCGCTTTCCACTTTCATGCATTGGAGAAGGAAATGGCAACCCACTCCAGTGTTCTTGCCTGGAGAATCCCAGGGACGGGGGAGCCTGGTGGGCTGCTGTCTATGGGGTCGCACAGAGTCGGACACGACTGAAGCGACTTAGCAGCAGGAACAGCAGCAGTGTGTATATGTTAATCCCAACCTCCTGATTGACTGGTATCTTTTAAAGCCATTGTCCATTTTGTGAGAATTGGTTCAGTTAAAGCTGGATGCTATAATCTATAAACCCACCTCCCTGGGCGCATATCATATGGACTGTGGTTCAGTGGAAGCCAGTCAACAAGTTCAGGGGTCACCGTCAGCTCCTCTATGTCATGCGGCTCCTGCTCGTCAGTCGAGATACTTGCTGGTCGCATGTGACATGATGCACAAGCCACCAGTATGAATGCAGGTATAAAATATTTAGGAAGCTTGAATCCTAGTTTTATTTTTTGAATTTTCTGTCTTGTTTTTAAATTTAAAAATACATAAATGCCTCCAAATAGGCCTAACATGTGCTTCCTGCACCTCACGTGTACATCACTGGTGCTAATCACAAAACTTTTTATCTGGGTTGGTGACTGGTTTAGGCATGGCAGATGGAAAGGTGGTGAGAAAAAANCTCCCTGTCTGGTCTCTCTGGATCCTTCCATATTTTCTGCCCCGGACACCCTCCAGCTACCCAAACCAGGCTCCAACAGCCTCATCCTCGCTGAGCTCTAGGTGCGCAGTGGGCAGCAGCTTGCGGGACAACTCTACCTCGGATCCCAGGGCAGGTGGGGGTGTAATGGCTGTGTTTAGTCACTTAGTCGTGTCTGATTCTTTGCGACCCCATGGACTGTAGCCCTCCAGGCTCCTCTGTCCATGGGGATTCTCCAGACAAAACTACTGGAGTGGGTTGCCATGCCTGCCTCCAGGGGATCTTCCCAACCCAGCGATCCAACCCACGTGTCTCGCACTGCAGACAGATTCTTTACTGTCTGAGCCACCAGGGAAGCCTGGGTGTGATGGCCTAGTGCTTCCTGAAGGCTAGGCTACTTCTCACAAGCGGTATGACTGCCAGCAGATCATTTCACTTCTGAGAACCTCTTCTAGAGCCTTGAAATGAGACTAACCTCTGTCTCAAAGGGCTGTTGAGAAGCCTAAGATAAGGCGTCCAGGCACCTCCCAGACTCTCAGTAAATATCACTTCCCTCTCTGACCAGACATTCTCTGCACAGGCTTGAGGGCAGAGAGCTTCAATGCACTGAGGGCATCAATGCAATGCTAAGTCCCTTTCAGTAATGTCTGACTCTGTGACCCTTAGGGACGGTTAGGCCACTAGGCTCCTCTGTCCATGAAATTCTCCAGCCACGAATACTGGAGTGGGTTGTCGTGCCCTCCTCCAGGGGATCTTCCCCACCCAGGGAAAGAACCCTCATCTCTAATGTCTCCTGCATTGGCAGGCGGGTCCTTCACCACTAGTGTCAACTGGGAAGCCAGTGGGAACAGACATACAGAGCCAGGTCCTGGGTCAGACAGGTGACACTTGTTATATAGGAGGGAAAGACCCTGAGGCGTGTCCCTCGGCCAATTAGAAAGAGCTCTCCAACTTTACCTCCACTGCACCTGACAGATAAGGAACCAGAGGTGCAATAATGCAGATGCTGACTTTGTCCTAGTGGGCAGAAGGCAGGGTTAGGACCCAAAGCCCTAGCCTGCCCGACACTCTTGGACATAGGCTCCCCGGGGAGGGAGTGAGGTGGCGGCAGGTGCGGGCTGCAGCCTCTTGGGGAAGGCTCATTATTTTGAAAACAACAGCCCGGCCAGAGCCCGCGGAACCCCGCGGCGGGAGGCGCCAGCTGGGAGATGGGGCCCTCTGGAGGGACCGAGGGGACTCCAGCACCACAGCGCGCAGCTGGGAGATGGGTGGGAACGGAAGATGTGTATAAGAGACAGCCNACAGTTGGACCATAAAAAAGGCTGAGAGCCAAACTGACATTTTTGAAGTGTGGTGCTGGAAAAGAGTGACAGTCCCTTGGACAGCAAGGAGATCAAACCAGACAATCTTAAAGGAAATAAACTCTTAATATTCCCTGCAAAGACTGATGCTAAAGCTAAAGCACCAGTACTTTTGCCACCTGATGTGAAGAGCCAACTCATTGGAAAAGACACTGATGCTGGGAAAGACTGAGGACAGGAGGAGAAGGGAGTGACAGAGGATGAGATGGTTGGATGGTATCATCAACTCAATGGACATGAGTTGAACAAATTCCAGAAGATAGTGAAGAACAGGCAAGCTTGGTTTGCCAAAATCCATGGGCTTGCAGAGTCAGACATAACTTAGTGACTGAACAATAAGAACAACAGGACAGAAAGAATAAAATGGAATGATAAAAGGAAATGTCAGAGAAATTTCAGAATTTAACAAAAGTAAGAGTCTTCAACATAAAAGAGAATCTTAGTGTCTCAAGAAGTGCAAGTAAAAATAATTCCATATCTAAATATATAATGGTGAAAGTTGAAAATTCAAAAGCAAAGAGAATATATCAAAAGTAACAAGGGAAGATTTAATAAAAAAGAAAAATAAATAACTACCAAGGATAACAATCATATTCACCTTAGAACTTCTTCTGGAGAAGGACATGGAAACCCACTCCAGTATTCTTGCCTGGAGAATCCCATGGACAGAGGAGCCTACCGGGCTAAAATCCACAGGGTTACAAAGAGTCAGACATGACTGATGCGACTTAGCATGCATGCATAGATGTTCTCATAAGCAACAATTGTAAGAAAATAGTTTAATATATTCAAGAAACTAAGAAAATCGTTATCAATCTAGAATTAATATAGGAGTTTCAACCTCACCATCTAGGAGTGACATAACAGCATTGTCAGCCAAAGAGAGAAAGAATTTACTATATGCAGATCTTCCGTGAAGATCTAATGAAGATTGGACTTTAGATTTTTGATTTTGTGTTTTCTTTTTGGTCCAAATATTGGTAAAACCTTTTGGGGGAACCAAAACAGGTATCACCTGATTGAGAGAAAGGGAAAGAGCTAGAGATTTATGAAAAAAACTATTCATATACTTATAGATTTTGGATGCATTTGGTTTCAAGAAACAGAAAACTAAAATGGTTTTAATTATTTAAAAAAAAACAGTTTAACAGAAATTAGGAGGTAAGGTAAGCTTCATGTAGTAAATCATTAATAACTGATATTAACAAAGACCTAACATAATGCTTTAATCTTAGATGCAACCTGAATTTGACTACAAGCTAACTTCAGAGTCATAAATTAACTGCAGCAGTTCCCTAAATGATGGGGAGGAATAAACAGCCTCGGGGGAATAGAAGGATCTCTTTTTTACCTGCATATATATATAAAGGGAATTTTGCTTCTAGAAGCCCTAGATGGGCTTCCCTCATGCTTCATTGACTAAGATTAGAACACATGTCTATCTCTAAACATGTTATGAGAGAAAGAAGTCATTATAAATTGCTTAGACCTATCCATTGGGGAAGATTTGATATTGAGGTTTCAGTTACAAGGAGCTGAAGAGGATCAGGTAGAAAGTGTAGAATTTTAAGGTCTTTTATTCGTTCAGAGGAGGACAAAATGATTGATACATTTACCTATATATAATTTAGATACAACCAGATAAATAGTAACAACAAACAAAAAGATGGTGAGTAATGAATAAAGGCACATGAGTAATATACAAAATCATGTTGAAAGGAGAAAGGATTATAAGAAACAAAGAGGTATAACTTGATGATAATATAACCTACCAAGAAGATATTATAATAACAAACTTTTAGGCAAAGATTGTAGTTTCAAATACAGAAAGGAATTAATAGGATTTTCATAAGTTTATCACTTAAAATCCATTTTATATTTTTCTTAAGAAAATACAATCTTTATTATAATAAAGGGTTTTGACCCCTCTCTTGGGTCTCTGCCGACTTGGGGATAGCTAAAGAGCCAAGGAAAGCAGATGTTTATAAATGTACAATTTAGCAAAAGTGCCTAATCTGCTAGTGCAAGTATTTCCAAAATAATAATGTTCATAGTAAAATTATTGGGATATCAGTATATCAAGAATGTTGTGTTCAGTTTCAATTCATTCGCTCAGTTGTGTCTGACTTTTTGCGACCCCATGAATTGCAGCACATCAGGCCTCCCTGTCCATCACCAACTCCTGGAGTTCCATCAAGTCGGTGATGCCATCCAAGCATCTCATCCTCTGTCATCCCCTTCTCCTCCTGCCTCAAATCCCTCCCAGCATCAGGGTCTTTTCCAATGAGTCAACTCTTCACATGAGGTGGCCAAAGTATTGGAGTTTCAGCCTCAGCATCAGTCCTTCCAATGAACACCGAAGACTGACCTCCTTTAGGATGAACTGGTTGGATCTCCTTACAATCCAAGGGACTATCAAGAGTCTTCTCCAATACCACAGCTCAAAAGCATCAATTCTTTGGTTCTCAGCTTTCTTCACAGTCCAACTCTCACATCCATACATGAACTGGACAAACCAACATGTTGTGTTAAAATATTGTTAATTTATAGTAATGTATTTGGGGTTCATGTATCTTCTCAAATTAGTGTTTTCATTTTTCCAGGTGTATACCCAGGAATAGAATTGCTGACATATATGGTAAAAATATATATATTCATTCTAACAGGACAGAATAAAAGTAGGAGAGTTATTGAGGTTACATATATAGTAAGAAAAACAATTAAGAGCCAATTCACTTAAAAATATGCTACATGTGTCTTTGTTCTATGTAGCCAACTCATGATATTGAACTCTGTAGGCGTAGCAGAGACTGGAAAAGTGGAGTTTCTAAGGCATATAGCTCAAAGGCAATGGCACCACCCAAATCTTTGCAACAACTATGCCAGCAAAACATGTGTTCACCAGCTATGTCCTGTTTCCTGTGAAAAGTGAAAGTAAAAGTTGCTTGACCATGTCTGACTCTGGAGTTCTCCAGGCCAGAACACTGGAGTGGGTTCAGTTCAGTTCAGTTCAGTCAGTCGCTCAGTCATGTCTGACTCTTTGTGACACCTTGGACTGCAGCACGCCAGATTTCCCTGTCCAGCACCACTCCTGAAGTTTGCTCAAACTCATGTCCATTGAGTCAGTGATGCCATCCAGTCATCTCATCCTCTGTTGTCCCCACTAGAGTGAGTTGCTCTTCCCTTCTCCAGGGGATGGTTCCACCCCAGGGATCAAACTCAGGTCTCCTGCCTTTCAGGTGGATTATTATTTTTTTTAATTTTAATTTTTACTTTATTTTACTTTACAGTACTGTATTGGTTTTGACCAGCTGACCTACCAGGGAAGTTCTGTTCTCTACTGCCCATAAATTCACTGCTTCTTTACTATGTCTTGATTATACATTTTGCAGTTTGGAGAAAGGAGCTGTAATGAAAAGTTTTCAGGAAAAGCCTCAAAGTTGACCGATGTATGTACACTACATTTTTAAGTTCTAGATTAGTCCCTGGGCTTCAGTGTTGCCAATCACTACAGGGAAGTCATTTGGGTACTAAAATGGTTTCTTAGATAAGAACCTCAAATTAAATGAGAGGGCTGGGGCTTCTGGGAAAATTAAGTCAGAATAAGGGATTTTAGAATTTGTATTTATACAAAATAGAACTGACATGTAGTCTACCATGTGATATCAGGAAATAAAGGTAAATAAAAAGCTTGGTATGTAAAAAATCACGTGACTGTTGCTACCATTTCCACCTGGAATGGAATTCTGTTTCTGACACTTACTAGATAATATGATTTTCAGAAAGTTACATTTAACTCTTTTGACAATACCCCTTCATCTGTAAAATAAAGGTTGCTATGAGGAGTAGGAAATGTCTTTATAACATATCTTCTAGATATTACTGACATTTGTTGAGTGCAATTATCAATAAACAAGTATCATCTGACTTAATGAGAGTTAAGAATATTAGCAAAGATAACAATACAATTTCTCCACCCCTTTTGAATTTAGGACTCTTGGACTTAGTAATTCTAGATCTAATAAAACATGCCTACTCTTTCTGCAGCCACAGAAATTAGAATTTGTACTTCCCTTTGTCCTTAAATGACTTCCCTGGTGGCTCAGATGATAAAGCATCTGCCTACAATGTGGGGGACCTGGGTTAAATCCCTGGGTCAGGAAGATCACCTGGAGAAGGAAATGGCAACCCACTCCAGTATTCTTGCCGGGAAAACCCCATGGATGGAGGAGCCTGTAGGCTACAGTCCATGGGGTCTCAAAGAGTCAGACACGACTGAGCTACTTCACTTCACTTTGTCCTTAAATGCATCTCATTTTTGAAAATATTAAAATGTCAAGTGGAATACAGTTACCAGACGTTTTCCGTTTTGGGCCAAAACTTCAAAGGGAATCTATGAGATCCTGGGTAGATGGTAGTGCTGAGGATTTAAGACAGAAGAATCATGTTAAGTGGAAATGCATCAAAATGATTTGTGTTAATCTATCATTGGAGAAGGCAATGACACCCCATTCCAGTACTCTTGCCTGGAAAGTCCCATGGATGGAGGAGCCTGGTAGGCTTCAGTCCATGGGGTAGCAAACAGTTGGACAGGACTGAGCGACTTCGCTTTCACTGTTCACTTTCATGCATTGGAGAAGGAAATGGCAACCCACTCCAGTGTTCTTGCCTGAAGAATCCCAGGGATGGGGGAGCCTGGTGTGCTGCCATCTATGAGGTCGCACAGAGTCGGACATGACTGAAGCGACTTAGCAGCAGCAACAGCAGCAGCAACAGAATATTTGTCTCCAGAGTTTGTTTGTTTGTTTTTTAAGTGAAACATAAGTTATACTAGCACATATATTTGTAAAGACATTTCTTTAACTCCTGTTTAAACAAAAATAATTAAAACTTTATGATTAATCAAAGAGAATAGATGAGTAGGAAAAAATAAAATATGGAATCAATAATAAGATTTAAACCTAGATGCTTAGAAGGACTTAAATATGTAATTGGTGAAAAGTGGAGGAAGCATACATATGCAACAATCCAGTAAAAAATAATATTAACTATTCTAAAAATTTTTAGTTTAAAAAACTGTCATAGGACTGTAAGAAAAGAGAGATCTACAGTGCCTTAAGAATCCAGGGAACGGTTGTATGGAAAGTGTACAGAAACAGACATTGCTACCTCAACTATCCTGCTTCTCTTACTTCTGTTCTCATATTTACCTACAAAATGATAGTGTTTCTATTCCTAATATAAATTTACTTTCCCAGAATCATAAGCCCACAAAACAACAATACTTATAACTGAAATAACTGTTCTAACCCTACCTTCCTAGCTTCATGATGTTTGGTTGATTAATTAGTTCTCTGCCTTTGTTTAACCACACATAAAAATTGTAGCTGGACTAGATAATTAATAATGTCTTTTTAAATTATGAATTTATGAAGACTAGTTTTAAACATAGGTCAAATAGAAACTCCCTCAGATCTGACCAGTGATTTTCAAAGTGCTAGAAATTCTTCCTAAAAGAAGCCATCTTTTTATTGCCAACTGATCTATCCTAGCATCTTTTAATACGCAAACTTCTATGGGAAACTTTGACTTTTGTCTTCCCCCTTAAACTGTGAGAGTCTAGCATCTCCTTTGTCTTGATAGTCTCAAGTCCATGAGAAATACTGCAGAACTAGAGGAAGTCAAGAGGACACAAAAGAGAAGCAGAGAACGTTAATGACTTTCTGCTACATTAATGTTTGAATTAAAAGATAAAACCCAACCAGGTCTCAGAAGAAGTAGATTTGTAAAGGGGGGTTGAATAGCAACTTGGTATTATAACTGTAAAAATCCACACATTAAAAATCTGAGATTTCTATATACACACCAGTTAAATTAATTTCCAACCTTGTTACTGAGACTTTTTCAGAGACAAATTCTTGATATCTCTGACATGTTACAGAATGGAAGTGAAAAGCTTAAGTAAACTTGTTCGAAGTTGTATCCATTAGTCAGTGATGTGAGTGTCACCAAGTTGATAAATGTATGAATCTTTCATAAAGTATTTTAACGTCTCCCTCATAGTCATTCATCCCAAGATGTACTTAGTTATCTATGCTAGGATATAAGATTAAGGCATTTCAAAAATATTTTGTTTTTATTGTGGAATATAGCACCTACTGACATAACCCAGGAAAGTACCAGTTAAATAAATTATTATGAATCAAATGCTCATTTAAGTAGGTCAAGAAATGTGAAGTTGTCAATACTGCAGAATCTTAAGGGAAATCCTAAAAGAAATCACAACTGAATATTCACTGGAAGGGCTGATGCTGAAGCTTTATCTCTACACTATGCACCTGATGTGAAGAGTCAACACACTGGAAAAGACTCTGATGCTGGAAAAGATAGAAGACAGGAGGAACAGAGGACAGCAGAGGATGAGATGGTTGGATGACTCAATGGACATGAGTTTGAGCAATCTCATGTTTGAGATGGTGAAGGACAGGGAAACCTGGCGTGCTGCTCCATGGGGTCGCAAAGAGTCAGACACGACAGTGATTGAAAAACAATACTCCAGAAGCCACTGCATGATTTACCAATAACTCCTCCTTGTCTTCAAAGTGAAGCTAATTTTTAACCTTGTGGTGATTATTTTCTTGTTTTATTCTGGAGATCACTTATCTTTATCATTTCCTTCATTCTTATTACATTTATTTTGTTCTTCTGTTCAAATTTCTTGGATCCTTGAATTTTAAATATGTTTTGTTTCTTTTCAAGTAAACAGTTAAGACTGTCGATGTTCATTTAATCACAAGTTTAATAGCCTATCATATATTTTGTTATGTAGTATTTGCAGTTATCACTTCAAGATATTTCCTAATTTCCTATGAGTTTTATATTGTCCCATTATTTAAAAGCATACTACTTAATTTTAAATATCTTGTTTATTTTTTCAATATTAATTCTTTTATTTATTCCCTGCTCTTTTGCTTTGTAGCCAATTGATCACTTAAAATTTGTTAATAATAATTTTAGGAAGAGTATATAATCACCTTTTGCAAATACTTCTTCTGTGCTGAAAAAAATGTGTAATGTGTCTTACAGGAGCTGTGCTCTATATGTATGACCAATTATATAGGTCATATCTTCTACATTCTTAGTGATGCTTTGTATACTTCATATATGCGACTGAAATGTATGCTCAAATTTTTCACCATGGGGATTCAATTATTTCTTTATATTTTGATCAATTTGTATCTTAATGCTTTCAGGCCATGATGTTTATATTAATATAGTTTAAATGTGTGTCTTATAAGCATTTAAGTTTTTTTGGCAATCATTGTCTTAATTTATGTACTTACATTTATGAGATCATGATAAATACTGGTTTAAAGCTATCATCCTACTGAATACAACTGACCAAAAAAATTTGTAAATGATTTTCTTTTGAAAATCTCAAAATACCAAAAAACTAACAAAGATTAAGAATTTTGCAATAAAGATTCCAGGGAATTTTGAATTCCAGAAGACTGTTTTTGGCATTTAAAACTGTTTTGCCCTGAAGATAATTACCCACTCTGTAGTCTTCCTTGTTTAAAGGTCACTGGATCACAAACAACTGAGAAATTTCATGAAAAATTTGTGTTTATTTCATACATCAATAACATTTCCCAGGTAGTAGTTTAAATCTAGCTTCCTTAGATTTACATACTACAGGAAGTTAAACACTTTGCAGAGTCTCAACTGCAAATTCAGTTTCATGACATTATGGAATAATGACATATAAACAAGAGAAAAGGGAAAAAGCAATGTTCTTGTCACAATTATAGCCTTAAGAGATAGTGTTTGATTTTGAAATAATAAAAAACTTATTAAAAAGTCAACATTATATTCTATAAGAAAATTATGACTTCATCTTCCATTGATCTGCAAAAGGATAAAGATATTCAGGAATGTGAAGTTTCATAAATAAGACTGTAGTATGTCTTCATAATTTTACAAAATTTCATGTAGTATATTTATTCATATATGTCTACAAAATAGAACTGTAAAACTCAGAGTGTTATTCTCTGGCTCCCACTTTTTTTTTATTTGGTTTTTTGTTAGCAAAGATAGTGAATAAATTAGCAGAGGATAGAAAGAAAATGTGAGAAGAAGAAAATAAGTAACGTAAGTGATGATAAAGACCAAAGAAAAACAAAGGGCAATTTAAAGAGGGAAATATTCATATGTGAGGGGTATGAAGACATGAAGAAATCTGAAGGGATGGGACTGCCACAGTGGTCCATTGGTTAAGACTCCTCCTTCAAAGGAAGATATGATATAAATAAATTCCCTTATGATTATACAGTGGAAGTAACAAATAGATTCAAGAGATTAGATTTGATAGACAGAGTGCCTGAAGAACTATGGACAGAGGTTTGTCACATTGTACAGGAGGCAGTGATCAAGATTGCCAAGAAATAGAAATGTAAAAAACAAAATAGTTGTCTGAGGAGGCCTTTAAAATAGCTGAGAAAAGAAGAGAAGTGAAAGGCAAAGGAGAAAAGAAAAGATATATCCATCTAAATGCAGAGTTCCAAAGAGTAGCAAGGAGAGATAAGAAAGCCTTCCTCATCAGCAGATGAATGGATAAGAAAGCTGTGGTACATATACAGAATGGAGTATTACTCAGCCATTAAAAAGAATACATTTGAATCAGTTCTAATGAGGTGGATGAAACTGGAGCCTTTTATACAGAGTGAAGTAAGCCAGAAAGAAAAACACCAATACAGTATACTAACACATATATATGGAATTTAGAAAGATGGTAACGATAACCCTGTATGCAAGACAGCAAAAGAGACACAGATGTATAGAACAGTCTTTTGCACTCTGTGGGAGAGGGAGAGGGTGGGATGATTTGGGAGAATGGCATTGAAACATGTATAATATCATATATGAAATGAATTGCCAGTCCAGGTTTGATGCATGGTACTGGGTGCTTGGGGCTGGTGCACTGGGATGACCCAGAGGGATGACATATATATATCTCTATATCTATATGTCATCTCTCTCTCTATATATATATATATATATATAGAGAGAGAGAGACACCCAAATGTTGAAATGACAACTAACTAAGAAAGAAATTTTAATGTTCATATTTTTAGTAAACAGTGAATCATTAAAGATCAACTCAAGATAAAACCAACTAGAAGTTAACCGCTGCTTGTGTTATTGTGGTCATAATTGATACAATAAAAGACCTGATATTTAGGGGAAGTAGGGACAAGAATTATTTGAAGTCTGTTACCATGAAGTTAGGTTATTTTTTCCTTTGGGTGCTACAAAATAGTGCTCTTCTATAGAATTCAAGCACTTTGGCTTTTCTATAAATTTACCACAACATCTATACTCTCAAAACAGAATTGTAATTTCCTTTACACCATCCCCACATGCCTCA